>JAQFXT010000158.1:0-67886 GCA_034683725.1 Strigamia crassipes
AACCGCAAAAGTGATTTTATTTTTTATTTTAGTGAAGCAATTGGGACAAACCGCAAAACATATATTTTAAAAAATATATGTTTTGCGGTTTGTCCATTTGCGGTACGTACCATTTGCGGTACGTCAATTTGCGGTACATCCACGCGCCCCAAAATTTAACAATTTTTTTTTCAAATTTTGACAAATTTTTTTCAAATTTTGACAAATTTTTTTCAAATTTTGATAAATTTAACCAAAATTTCTTCAATTTTTGACGATGCACCAAAATTTGTTTAAATTTGTCAAAATATGGAAATATATCGTACAATAATTTATTAAAATATGAAAACATATCGAACAATAATTTATCAAAATATGAAAACATATCGAACAATAATATCTCGACATTTAAAAATATATCGAATAATAATATATCAACATTTAAAAATATATCGAACAACAATATATTAAAATTTGAAAATATATCAAAATAAAACAAGCATAACGATTGAAGAAGATCGTAAAGCATCACTCTCGACCACTACTACTACAATTAAGGGTCGCCCTCGAATTGTAGCCGTAGCCGAGAGTGACGATTTTAAATAATCGAAGAAATACAGTATATTATTGTAAATGCTATTTTAATACACCAGATATGTTGGTTTATTTATTATTGTAGAATGCATTTTCATGGCGCAGAAATAAATGAAGATCGTTTCAAATTTCTCATCGTGTATGAGGTTTGTGTACAAACTTGTACAAGTAATAAACTTATAAACATTTCTTTTAACCAACAACTTACTTTTCAGCACATTACATTAGCCATTACTCTTTTATTTCAAACCTTTGTCCCATCAATACCAAAAACACTTAAACTAAGACTGAAACGTGGACAATTCATCGCGAGACAATCAATGTCCGAAACAGCAACGACTTTACAAATGACTGAAGACGTAGACATTTATTAATTGCACTTCATTTCAACTATAAAATTTATATTTCTTTCCAATTAGTTTCCAACACTTAAAAAGGGCCTTAAACACCGTCAAAAACGACTGTGGACTGCGTGGGAACTGAAAAGCACAAATTCACCTAGAAGAACAAGTGAAGTTGTTTCTCAGTCTGCCAAAAGCTCTAGATATGAAACACTGAAACATTCAAGAACGGCAACACCGCTAACAAGTACTTCAAAGAATATATTACAATCAGTTTCAGAAATACGTCGACCCACAACTTTGAAATAAATCAAAATTCAGTTTAAATTGTTTTTTTTTGACTCGTTAAATAAATAAAAAAAAATTTGTTACTTATTCCGTTCCAAAACAAATTTAAAACTGTTGATGACTTACCCTGCTAGTAGCAAATGAAGTCTTTGAAGTTCTCTTCATAAACACTTGCGCAATCATTTTGAATCAAGAGTCCACTGGCCGGAAGTGAGTTGTTGTTGCAGAAGGCGCTATTTTGTTTACGGAAAACTCGAAAAGAAAAGCGCCATAGCGGATGTAGTATTGTCTATTCCATTGACTCTGGAAAGAGATATGTATTTGTGTATGTTGATACCAGGGGGCGTGTAACCCCTGATGATGATACCATGCCATTACCGCCAATTTTTTATCGCCAAGGTTTTTATCGCCAACGCGACGTCGCCAATTTATTACCGCCAAACCCAGAACCGCCAAACCGTTTCCGTCAAACCCCTACCGTTAATTCTATACCGCCAACCCATTCCCGCCAATTTTTTTTTTTTTTTTTTTTTTTTTTTTTAATTTGTTACGTTTGCAGCAATTTCGCTTTTCGCAATGCGCGGTGTACGTAGCGCGTAGGAGTGCAGGTAGGTGAGCGTTCCGTGAATTGCCTCCGTGTAAATCGGGGGATAGGTAAAAATTCAAAAAATAATAAAATAAAAAAAATAATAAAAAAATAATAATAATAATAATAATTTTGGCGGTAATGGGTTGGCGGTAATGGGTTGGCGGTTTGGGATTGGCGATAAAATTGCGATGGCGGTAAAAAATTGGCGGTAGTGTCGTACTTCGCCTGATGACGTGTGGAAATAAATGATAAGGGATGAGTTAGTCTAGAGTTGAACATCATGGTGTGCGTCTCATTTATTTCATGGTTTACGAGACATTCACGACACTACATTGGCGACGGATATGTTGATTTTGGTGTGCGATTGATGAATTGTTGTAGACGTTGCGAGGAGGTGTGTTGGTTGAAGTGGATTGGTGTAGTTTTTTCTTTTGGATTGTTGGGTGTGAATGATGTTCAAGGACATTCAAGGACACTTTGGCCGATCAGCAGGCAAAGAATGTGAGGATGGAAGCGGTAGGAGTCAATAATAATTTTTCAATTGCATTGGTGTTGACTAGCACAGTGCTATCAAAGTGGGGTCCGCGGACCAGTGGCCAGTGGCTACTGGTTCGCGAATAAGTTTGGTTCATTAGTATCAGGTTGTTTTAGAAATAAATAATTACTTAGGCAAAACCCCAGCATAACAGCACTGTTGCATTCAGCTGATTTAGACCCGATACATTATATTTGACTAATTTTCACACGTTTTTGCCGTTTTAACCTGTTTTAGACAGTTTTGTTACATTTCAATTAATATTTTCTTATTTTTTACTCATTTTAAACAGTTTTTGCACGCTTTGGACAGTCTTGAATGGGTTAAAACAGGTAGAAAATGAGAAAGTATTAATGAAAATGTACCAAAACTGTCTAAAATGGCAAAACGTGTAAAAATTAGAGAACCGAGAAATAAAAAAAAATTATAAAAAAATAAACAGGCCCATCTTTCCCAATAAAGTTTGAGTTTTTTTACTTAAATGTTACTTTAGCTGTAGTTCCATAAAAATTTCACTGCGACTGAATATATTACTGGTCCGCAACGCATTGGGACAAAAAAATACCAGTCCGCGACATGACATACTTTGAGAAGCACTGGACTAGCATGCAGGCAACGAGAGTGTTCCATGGGGAGCCCGCAACCCATAGCCAGAGGTGGGCAAAGTGGTTGGAGCGCTTAGAGGAATGTTACTCCATTTTATGGGAGAAGGGGTGTACGATACATTTGACATGTTTGAGGAGAAGGGAAAGGATTACGCAACAACAACAGCAGCATTAACCAGTTATTTTGTGCTGTGCAAGAATGTTGAATTCTGTGTCTACGTGTTTCAGATGGGGAGACAAGAGGAAGGAGAAACAGTGGACCAGTTCTGTGCCAGGCTGCGACGATTAGCAATTGGTTGTGATTTTGCAAATATAGATAAAGAAGTGAAGTCGCAAATGAGGAGGATGAGATTTTTGGCTCCGGTGGCTAAGCATTATCGATCTATACCGTTTAATTTAAGAACAAAGGTGGAGCAGAAATTGGAACGGATGCGGGTAGCAAATATTATTGAAAAAGTAGTGGATTCGATGGGGCCTACTCCGTGGGTATCTGCAATCCTCTGCGTATGGAAGCCTAAAAATCTAGATCCGGAGGCGATTTGTTTTTGCATTGATGCTCGAGAAGTGAATTTTGCTATAAAGAGGGTACATCACACAGCGCCACAATTAGAGGATTTAATAGCTTTAGCAGAGGAAGCAACAGTATTTTCGAAGATTGATTTGGCACTTGGATTCCATCAATGCAGATTTGAGGCAGTTTACGACATTTGCCATACATGCGGGTTTGTACCGTTTCAAAAGACTGTGCTTTTGTTTGAACTCGGCGCCTGAAGTATTTCAAGATGTTATTTGGCAGGTTTTGGAAAAATTGAAAGATGTGATAAACATAATAAATGACATTTTTGTTGTAGGGAAGACGAGAAGAGAACATGATATTGCGTTGAATGGGGTACTGGCTCAGTTGCAGGAGAGAGGGTTGACCGTGAATCCGAGAAAGTGTGAATTTACAAGATCATGTTTAATTTTTTTTGGTCACGTGTTTACGGCACAAGGAATCGCAGCTGATCCAGAGAGAGTGAAAGCTATTAAGAGTATGGGATCCCAAAGTCAGTTTCAGAAATGAAGACTTTATTGGGGGATGGGTGCTGTATTGTGCGAGATTTATACCCAACATGGCGGAAAGAACACGAGTGTTGCGAGATTTGACAAAGAAGTCAAATGCACATTGAATTACACGTGACGATGGACGCAGGCCCAAATGGGCTTGCCGCCATCTTGGCTTAGCGAAAACAAGGAAAAGAGTTAGCATGTGTTGTAGCATATGCAAGTCAATCACTGACAGATGTTGAAATGAGATATCCGCAGGTCGAAAGGGAAACGTTGGCAGTCGTATAAGCGATCGAGTATTTTTACCTTTATTTGACAGGAGTGAGGTTTGTCATTTTCACCAACCACCAACCATTGGTGAGCATATTAAGGAATCGAAAATTGCAACCATCGGCGAGGATAGAAAGGATGCGTCTTAGGATACAACAGTACGATTTCAAAATTCGATATACAAAGGGATGTTCTAATCCAAGTGATTATATGTCACGACATCCGCTGGCACAGATAGTAGGAGAAATGAAAGTGGGGATGTTGGAAGAGTATGTGGACTTTGTGGTGCTATCTGAAGCCCATCGGCATACGGTGCGGCTCGGATGCGTAACAGTACGGTGTCGCGTGAGGAAGTGAGACAACAAACGCTAAAAGATGCGGTGCTAGTGTTGAACATCAAGGTGTGCGTCTCATTTATTTCATGGTTTATTTCATGGTTTACGGGACATTCACGATACTACAGCAGATATCAAAAGATTGGAGGTTGGAGCAAACTGAGAATCGACGACATACAATTTCCGAAATTTCCACTCAGTATAATCGATTGCTAATCGGTGTAATAAACACGGCAAAAAATAAATTGGATGAGATATTTTTAATAACAATCAACAAAAGACAATTCCATTTAAACGTGCGATTGTCCGTAATTGATTAAACAACGCTTACAATTTCATTAGAAAAATAAATGCAACTTCAATTCCAAATCTTACCGTTCATCTATACT
Source organism: Strigamia crassipes (assembly GCA_034683725.1). Lineage (NCBI taxonomy): Eukaryota > Metazoa > Arthropoda > Chilopoda > Geophilomorpha > Linotaeniidae > Strigamia > Strigamia crassipes. Next base: position 4,973 of record JAQFXT010000158.1, read on the forward strand.
CTCTGCTCGGTACATCTTTATACGATTACAATAGCACACATTAATAACATTACACAAATTATATCTCACTCCCATTCTGTAGTTCCAGGTGGTTTTGAAGTTAAATCATACAAAACTCTAGAAACTCCAGGCACTGTGTAAATTTCAGTAACAATTTTCTTCACAACCTGTTAAAAATAATCAATAATTAATAACAATTAAATTAATTTAAAAGAGACAATATTTTTCGTTTTCGCTTACATCAATAGGTAAATGCTTTCCTGGTACCGCAGGCACGCCAGTCATAAAATCCGAAGTGATAAACGTTCGAATCACAACCGAATGCTGACATGATGGTAAACGCAAGGAAAACTCCCGATCAAAATGAAGTGGAAGGAGAATAATGGGCATTTGACTAATAGCTTGTTGATAGCCACTCGCTTGGAGCACCTGGTGAGCAACATAATCAAGTTGACGGGAAGTAGCTAATATACCAGACGTCAATGATGTTGGTGTTACATCTTGAACGCTGTCTTTTACTGAATCACCAAATATGAACGTAACTCTAAAAATATTAAATTTAAAAAAATAAATCAACGTAATTTAAACTCTTAAATTATGTACCTATTAATGTTGTGGCAAATACGAGGGATTAATCCTGCTAATTCGTTAAGGTCTACCCAGTTAGGTTCACCATCTGACGAGATCCCTGCACAATAACTGTAAGTGCGGCAATCTCCTTGAACCCCAACTGTCTTAATAGGTAACAAGATTGAACTAAAACTATTTTGTTGGGAAATTCGCGCGAGTAACTGCCGCTCTTCTTCGGTCGTTGCATTTTCTATTCGATAGAGCAGTGCGTGTTGCTAAAATAAATTGAAGAAAAAAAACTGCTTATAAATATCTAATTCAATTAATTCAGTTTTACCCTCTGCACCGCAGAATTATAATCAACAATGATCTTTAAAACAATATTCGTCTCAACAAAATCTCTTTCCATGTATGGATCTTCGGCACAGATCACGCGAATAGCTAGTCCAGGGCCGGGAAAAGGATGCCGCTGAATCAAATCTGGCGGCAGTCCTAAATCACGACCTAAGAGTCGCACTTCATCTTTGTGGAAATCGCGCAGTGGTTCTACAACCCGACCTTCTTCACGTAATTGGCGTACTAAGTCCGTATCGTTGTGGTGAGTCTTGATAGCATCGGCTTTATTACTGACAACGGTTGATGCACTTTCAATCAAATCTGGTCTCAAGGTCCCTTGAAAAAAAATTATATGTTTTGACCTTTGAGTTGTTCCGACCTCGCGATTAGTTTATCTCAAAATACCTTGACCCAAAAATACTTCTTGCGGATTGAGTCTCATTTCTATAATGATTTCGTTGGCAACTTTGACAAATGTGTCGCCTATTATTTTTCGCTTTTCCTCAGGATCTGTAGTTGCGCACAACATTTTGGTCATTTTTTTACGCGAGTTAGAATCTTTTGAATCAATATGAACTGAAGTAGATGCACCATAAAATGTATGAGAAGCATTTACAACTGCAAGAAATTCAGAAATTGATTAATCAACTAAATTAAACGTTTTAATTCGTTACAAACCTTTTAATTTGAGGCCGATTTTATTTAATGACTGTTCCACTTGTGTACTTTCATTTTTACGCATAAATCCATTGTCTATGTGTACAGCAATTACTTGATCTTCATTCAGTGCTTTGTGTAATAAAGCAGCACAGACTGTCGAATCAACACCGCCGCTGACAAGCATCTTTAACGACAAAAGCATTATTAAATTTATTTTAAAAATGTGTTAGAAAATAATAACAATAATGAACAAACCAAAACTTTACGACTTCCTACTGTTTCTTGAATATATTGTATACATTGGATTTCCCGATTTTGCATTGTGTAGTTACCACTTAAGCCGGCAACATCATATAAAAAATTTCGTATTATTGTTGTTCCGTTAACAGTTAAATCAACTTCGGGGTGAAACTGGACTCCGTATATTTTTAATTTTTCATTGCCCAGTCCTTTGTACATGAAAAAAATATTTTTTTTTTAAAGTTATTATACTGTTTTCATTTATCAATTCCCCGATTTATACAAGGCTACTACATTGTCACTATTCACCGGCTACAATGTTGCCCGAATTGGCGATCACTTTAAAATTGTCCGCAACTTTGTCCACGCTATCACCATGCGTTAGTAGCACCCGTTGATCCTTTTCAAGACCTCTGTAAAAAAAAAAATAAATAAAAAAAAAAAAAAAAAAAAAAAATTAATAATCTTATCAAACTTTCAAGGATTCATTTACATACTTAAATATTGTAACTTTATTATCTACTGTAATGTTTAGTTGGCCATCTTCTCGCGCTTCTTTTTTTAATACGGACCCACCAAATTCTTTGTTTATCATCTGCAAATAAATATTTTTAATATCAAAATTTATAAAATATTTATGTAAACTATTATATTTACATGCATTCCATAACAAATACCCAACACAGGTAACCCTGTGCGAAAAATATCCGCATCGTACTGAGGTGCATCACCAGCATATACAGAATTTGGACCTCCAGAAATAACTATAGCCCTGAAATAAAATAAAAATAACATTCGAGTTGCAAATACATGACAATAACATTCGTGCGAACATACTTGTAACCCTTCTCGTGTAAAACAATTGCCGGCGTGTCTAATGGTAAGATTTCTGATTCTATATTAAGTTCTCGAATTCGTCTGTCGATTACCTACAAAATAAAATACAAAATGATAAAGAAAAAAATGTCAAAATTTCCGAATTTGGAGCGGTGAGTGCTTAGGTAAAAGCAAATTTTGTTGTTGTGTAAAAATAGGTTATAATGACTAATTCGTGGAACCGCATCTGACTCGGTAAACATACGTACTTTGCCGTATTGAGCTCCGGCATCCAAAACCGCCACTTTTTCCGAATTCATAATACCATTAACATGATGGTCAGTAGCCGTGTCGTGCATCGCACGATCTCCCCAGCAGCACTGAAAGAAATTTAAAAGATGTCATTTAAAAAATATATACGGAGATCTCAACATTTTAAACAATTTTTTGAAATCTTTTGTTGCGTTTACTTGAAAAATTAAAAGTTGGTCTTACCGTTAGGAGAGAGATTTTGTTTGTAAAGATGACAAAATACCAAATTTCTAGCCGGAGATTGCAAAGCAATTTCAAGACCACTCATCCGGGTACGTCAATTTATCTTTTTATACAATCGTAAGCGAACCGGTCGTTGATGTACTACCATCTAGCGGGGAATTCGGACACTGTACGCATAAATATGTTACTTTTCCTTTTTAAAACTTAAAAAATATTATTCAATTCAGCACGGACACACGTTTAATTAAAGCGATTGTTTGCTCAAACACTAAAATTCTTTTTTTTTTTTAATTTGAAATTTCAGTGTTACTCTGACAAAATAATATTAAATATTATTCCCGCCCATACCAGTTTATACTTCTTCTTTGTTTATTCTAGAATTAATTAAATGCCATGAGTACAAAAATGTCTGGTTAAGGGCCACAAGCCATTCATTTATTAATCGGAGAAAATATATAAACGGACAGTTTACCTTCCTCTACTGCTCTGTCACTGTTGACACTTCGGCATTTTTTTGTAGCAATTTCTTTAGTTTTTAGGTCTGTGGTTTCTGCTTCTAAAAGAACCATTTTTCACATCAACAATCGCAATATTCTTGTCGCAATCAGTATCTACACATTGTTCAACCAAGCTTCACCCACAAACTTTCTTTTTTTCCTATTTTTCTATTATTCCTACGCTACAATTGGAGCGCCATTAAATTCCATTGTAAATAACACGAAATAAGCATTCAAAATATTATTTTCTTTAATTTATTTTAAAAAATATTTTAAAAAAATGTAATTATTTCTAGTTTCCTTTTAATCGATACACATAACAACTATGAGAACCATTCATGTCTTTTCTTATGTTCACGATGACATCGCGGTCAAGCATAATGTTGTTTTCTAGGTGCTAAAAAGAATGAATATTTACTTGTACTAATATAATACACTATTAAATGATTTCTTTTCATTACTTCAATTAAGTATGGTTTAAGCTGGATTTTTTTCAGCAATTTCCCAAACTTATTGTCGTATAAATAAACCTGGTCCGTAATCGGCTCGTTTTCAAAATTAAAATTGTGGGCTCCAAGCACTACCAGTAAATCTAGTTCATCTTCGTAGCTAAACGTCACGAGACTTTGCTGAAAATAAAGAAACTGAACTTCAAATAAAACCATTACAACGCACGTTTCCGATAAAATAACAACTTCAAATGCAGAGCAGGTCATGTCTAAATTCTTTCTTTGCCGAATTGTTCTTCCCGATCGAGTTTTCAGCTGCGTTTTATGCTTCTGTTCTGGTTTGTGCAACGTAGTATCAATAATGAAGTTTGGTTTTAAGCAACAAGTGCCGCCATCTTCAATATAAATTGAAAATAATCTTAATTAAAAAGAAACGTTTCAGTTGTTATGTATGGAATTAATTAAATTAAATATCAAAACCTTAGTTCAGATGAGGTAAGGTGAATTATTCGACCTGAATCATCAGGATGAAAAAGTGATCTGTCGGGTCGGACTGCAAGTGTGCTGCACTGTAACGTACCATCCTGCGCCAACTGGTTAGTTTCTACAGAATACACCTAGAAATTGCAACAAAACATCATGACAATAGAAATAAAATCGCAAACTGACAATAAAAGCTTACCTCAAATATAGTTCGATCTTTCCAAGGCATTATTAAGTAATGCCAGGGAAATCCACCCATTTTGACATCACTGTTTGCACATTTAACTTCGAACAACACCGGTGGTGTTTCTTATATTAAAAATAAAAAAAATTGAGTTGCGTTATTTTATTTCAATTACCTGTGCCCAACCAGCAACTAGATGCAAAGTGTCTTCATATTGTATCTACTATAGAGACTGTATTCCGTATTCTAATTACAACGAGAGGTTGGGCACTGCTGCGTTAAAGTTTAAAAAAAATTATACTCGATATTGCAATATTCAGTGGAAGTCCAAAGGGGTAGCCGCCGACTTCTCCTCCAACTTGTTGACAGTGTTCTCTGAGCGAAGTTTTAAATTTACAGAACTATAAAATGAATTAAAGTGGGATTAGTTATTTGACTAATAGTTGTAGTCTATTCCAAACTGAATTTCTTGTTATCAATTTCGAATTACCGTAAAATCACAATATATAAATATATCGTGATTTTACGGTAATTTATGGTGAAAAATTCTAAGAGCGAAATGGTCATTTTCAACCTTAGAAACGCTTTTCATTTTGTTTTCGCCATTAGTTAGTTTTACCAACAGTCCTGATGGCAAAATGGTATTTTCTGCCATTAGTAACATTTCTATGGAGTTATAATGGCAAACTGAACTAATTTCGCCATTAGAAACAAATAATTAAACTAAAACTTTTTAAAGTTCATTTTTCAATTTTTTCAAATTTTTCTATTACTTATATTTATTAATAGGCAAAGATGAATAAACGTTACTGTCGCATTTAGTCATCTTAATTTTTGTTTTACTCTACTTTTTACTTTTATTACTCATCTTAATATCTGTCGCGTTTAATCATCTCTATGAGAGGAGGGGGAGAGTCACGGAAACGTTTAGCAAAACGTATGTACGAGATAACACCATTTGACAAAAAAAAAAACTGCCATTTCACCATTAGAATAGTTTACGGATCGGACTTAATGGTAAAATCATGAATTTCGTTATTAGAATAGTTTCAGTTTTTATTTTCCATTAGGAAGGTAACCACATTTCGCCCCTAAGACATTTCGCCTTTGGAACGCGACCCCTTTTTTTTTTTTTTTACATAACTTACTCTTTTCATTATGTGTTCGAGACTATATAAACGAACAAATCCGGAAGTGTGGGACACACAAAGAAGACCTTCACTAATAACTGCATCATTTGCATCTTTGCCAAATATCTGTAAAAAAATTCCGTGGTTTACTAGATAAACATACCTAAAATATAACAGAAAACTTACTGTTGTATACACTTTAAGTTTACCCACAAAATTCATAGGAAAGACTGAGAAAATGCAGAGAGTCACTACCTCAGTTGGATCGTAAGTGGCCTAATAAACAAAAACAATTTTTTTAAATCATAAAAACCGTGAAAAAATATATACGGTATACATAATTGTATAAATTTTACCTTCAAAACCGATTTAACTATTACAGTATGAGCTTCTTCATTCCACGTTAAATATCTACATAATAATAATTTCCCAAAGAAATATCAAAAAATAAATCAAATATTTGAATTTCTGCTCATACTTAAAACGAGTTGTCAATGATATAAAAATTTCTTCCATAATTTCTCCCGTGTCAATGTCATACCGCCTCAACCATCCATTTGCGCTGAGTCCGAGAAAGTATGGTCCGTGGCCTTTCTTAGGAAAAAACTTAATCTGCAAAAAAGAATTTGATTTTTTAAAATTTAAATTGTACTATAATGTATATAATCTTATAACAATACCAATCTAGTTGCACATATCAAACCTTCTTGAATTTTATGATTTGTAGGACAAGAAGGGAGTGCATAAAGTTGACTGGGAACTAATTCTAATCCATTTCTGCAACAGAGAAAATAAAATCTGATTAGTTACGCTTACGCACACTAACGTTATAAGATATAATTACATTGTGTAGCATACTCGGTAATTTTCTAAGTAAATACGCTGACTTAAACATAAAAAAATTACATTACTTAATTATGTTATCATTTATCGATAATCAACTCTTGATATATTTATGCAAAATTAAGTAATTTACTTTTCATAATATATTGGTTGTTTAGAATGAGTTTCCCATAATAATTGAAATGTTCGCGATTCCTATACAAAAGTATTATTATTTTAAGGTAATAAGTATATCAGAAAATCAAACAAACGTACGCTACAAAGTAAAGTGTTAAGCATTTTCACATTGTGATGAAAATTTGACTGGACCCCAATTTCTTTTCTTATTAAATGCTGTATTACATTAATACTATGCTTCTGGTGGCCATCCATTGAAAAAAAGTTTACTGTTAACAAATGCTACCGCCAGGCAGCAGTACGCTTGCTCTTGATTGGGTAGTACAGTACTTTTAAAAACCGGAAGTAAAAATTATTTTGGCAAAACCATTATCGGTTTTTAACCATAAAAAAACTTCATACATTAAAAAGAAAAATCCTTGAAATAAATTGCAAAATTAAAGAATTATTGATACCATGATTTGTAAAGACTCGTATAATCTTCACATTTACATGACGTTGCCAGATGTGTGTTTCATTCATTTTGTTTGAGATCCATCACGGAAATCAGTAATAAAACATTTAAAAAAATATATTTTCTGAAACTATTGTTTCGCTTGCCGATAATAATATAGTTCACTTGTCCGCATTTAATAATTAAAAATTTCTACACAATCCCTGTTTTGTTCACATTTTATTGGTTATTATTATTGTAGCCAGAATGTTAAAAAATAATGGCCGATCGGTCAACTGGTAACAAAATGCCAATGAGGAGCAATTAATGCCTGTCGTGATCATCCTAGATAATACCAAGTAGCATCATTTTATTAATTATCAGGAAACAAAACAAAATTAAATATAATTGATTCCTTTTACAAAGAATATTAACGATTGCTTAAATTAAAAAAATATATCATAAATACCACTAAAGTAAAAGAAAAACAAACAATACATATGTGCAATCTAACCTGCAGATTTCAAAACATTTACAGAACATAACATTTCTATTTTCCAGCACTGCTGAATTAATCAATAATATTCAATTACAAATAAATATTGTAGCGATTTAAATTAAAGTGAAGCCTCAAACTCAAAATCCCGAAGAAAAAAATCACGTAATGTAGGACCAATCAAGCTCGGATTGACGAGATGAATAAAATGACCGCCTTCAACGTAAACAATTTTAAAACTATTACACGATTTTTCTAAAATATTTTTCGTCTCTTCTTGTAATTCTCCATGTCGATTAAACACGAGGCTATCCTTAACCGCAATGACTAACATATTACATCGTATACCCTCAACAAACTTAAACGTAGTCACGTCGGTTCCAAATTCCCATGCTTGAAAGAAAAACGATTTGAGGCGATGATCTCGGGTAAAAACATAACCTTTTTCGGTCGCTTTACATCCTCTAGCCATCAAACATTTAGCTCCTTCTTTCGTCAACCCTTCTCGCCGTTGCCACATCAAATCCAACGCATAATCAGCGGGGAAAGTGTGCTGATGAGTATCCAATTCGTAAGCTTCTTCCTACAAAAACAAACAAATTAAATTAACGGTTAGCACTCGTTATACGCTTTCTCGCGTTTCACGATGTAATTTAGATTAAACAGCATTTTAAACGATGTATTTTAATTGCTCGTCTCAATCTAACTCGAAAAATACCTTTAAGTAGTTTTCCATAAACTTGCGGCATGAAGCTATTTCGGCGGATTTGACTCCAGGATACAAAATGTCGAGAGAAGCGAATTTTATTATTTGATCGGGATGAATGGCGCAATAGAAATAGGCGATACACGCTCCCAGACTGTGAGCGAGGAAACTAAATTTTTTCCAGCCTAGAAAATTGACAACTCGTCGAACATCAATTAAGTATTGATTAGCTCCGTAAATACTTCCGGCTGGAAGATGCGATGACAGTCCATGCCCCTGCGATAAGAGATTGTAAATAAATCAAATTCTTTGTTGTTACAACATCAAAATATCAAGTTTTACCGCAAGATCAATCACAATCAGACGCATCGTATCGGGTAAGTAACCGACAAGTCTATCAAAAGTGCCCGCATTATCTTGCCACCCGTGGAGCCCCAACACCGGCTCCCCGTCAGGTGGGCCCCATTCCTTAGCGGCGATATGGCCGTAAGGTACGGGAATACGTATTTCGTTCGGTGGACCGAAATCACGTAAATTTGGACCATCGTACGCCGACATTTCACATCCGTTCGTTAATTCTGATTAAAACAAACGTCGAATTAGATTTTGTATTAATTGTATAAAAAAAAAGATTTGTCTATCACCATTGCTCAGTCCATTTGACGACGAGCATGTTATACTTAAGTCACTCGTAAAGTCACTAATGTTGTCCATGATGGCGATAAGGAAAAAGTTGATATATTGTTATAAAATAACAGCTTGTTTCTAGGATAAACCCAACCTTTGATAATCAAACCGACAAAGCGACATAATTGCTTTGTTACACAGCACGTGCCCGAAATCTGGAATATTTTATTGGTGGTTAAGAAGCATTACATCATCCGTGTGGAAAGCCCGTTGAAGTACGCTCTCTGGCGAGAATCCAGAAAATTTGTAAACGTGTGATTGGTTAGTATGTTTTGGAATAAAATGTAATTTCTCCGTACAAAATCACACGTGGTTATAACGTTACAAAATAAAGATTTCGTGTTAATTTTCATAATTAATGTTTTATTGCTAGTACGGAAATATTTTTTACTATTACAGTTGGTTTCGTTTTCGGTATTTTTCTGAATATCCAATGAGATTCTTGCCAATATTTCGTACGGCGCTGCACCGAGTCAGCGCATGAGGTTTTTTGTTGAGTGGATGAGAGGGCAGCAAATAGTGTCGAGCTATTTTCGCTCAACTCCCTCTCAAACACACACAAACTACCTATTCTTTCTGAAACCATATCTACACACTATGTCAACATTTATTCGTGAAGCCTTATGGATAGAATCTCATCTTGAACCGACATCAACTGAAAACAAGCAGCAGCAAAACATCTAGAACAAGGAATTTCTCTAGGAATTGCAGGTAGGAAAACAAAAAATAATTAAAAACCAACTGAAAAAAAATGTATATGAATATACATATATATACACAAAACACCTCATTATTGGGCTTTAATTATTAAAAGTAAACACAGCCATATGCACGTGCGTATGTGCGTCAATTAATTACTTTTGGCTTTAATTTTATGTTTAAAGCCGCGACAGTGTGGAGCGAGAGGGGCGGGGGGATGGGGGGATGGGGGAAGAGGGAGCAAAGAAGGGTGTTCAAGGACCGGGACAACTCTGAAAAAATCCAGATTCCATTCCTGAACCCGTATAAAAACAGCTTGGCAATCCTGGCGGGCCTTTAATGTCATAACTTGGCCTTTTTATCATTTCACTTGTCAGGATTGTCATTAAGTGTGAACCTCTTACACATTTACAACTTTATAATTTTCGAGCAAACCTTGACCTTTTTTGATAATTTGGGTCCAAAATGAGGAATAAAAAATGTAAATGCAACGAGTGTGATTGTGCGTAATTGATGTTTGATTTTGTTTTTAGATTCCTATCGAGGTTGCTGATACACCAGAGTCAATCTTTAGTCATGGTAAGTCCTCACCCATTTTACTTAAGTAATGACTCACACTTAAACCGCCCTGGTGGATTTGATCTGAAAGACAAAAACATGACGATTTGTTTGTAAAACTATTAACTGTTTCGCGTGTGGTTTTTGCATTCGAGTCTAATGAGGATATTGTCCTCTCTGCATCGACAACTACATCTTTAATATTTTGTGCCAGATGTGGGTCATATCAACAGGTTTGTCTCGTCGTATCTATTCAATTGTCTCGTGTACGATACAACAAATATTCATTTCTTCTCCACAATAAAATAATACGTATTTTATAATCAAAACCGCGCATTTACAATAGCTGGTATTATTACGAGATGTGTCATGCGGTTTGATTAAAACGTCGATTTGGGTTTTTTTCTTTCTTTTTACAATTTTTATCGTATTTTTTTTTTTTTTTTTGTAAACAAATATTTGTGCAACAACCATTTGACATTTAGCTGTAGTGTTGGTCGTTGAAAGGCGCGCGAATTCCTCAGAAAGTAAAATAAACAAACCTCGCCTATAAAATTCTGCTTTTGATTTCAACCGGTCAAAGGGTTCACAAATTCCCTGCCCACAAATGGTTCATTAACCGCACTTTGTGCATCTATTTTTCAAGTTCAAAGTCCGCTTCGTCTTTACCTTGAGCATAAATTTCGACGGAGAAAAGTCAAAATTGTGGGCGCGCACAAAAAAAGCTGTAGATGTCTTAATCAACGTGCAAATCCCTGACCCTAAATACGAGTTTTGTGTGCCATCGTTCTTTTATGTGTATCGCAAATAGGTCAGTAGACTAGGAAATAATTTGCGCCACTCGAAAGCATTAATCTTTTTCCTCATCACATCAAGATGATAATGTTTACTCTAGTGCTATGACTCACCGCCCACACAACTTCAGAGATATTTCAAAGAATTTCTACTTGTCGTTTCTTACAACTAAATTTCGAGGTCAAGCGTGGACTGTTTTATTCATTCCCACACACTGGCTGTAGTAACTCATACCATGGGGCAAGGGAATTTGCGACGGCAAGGGTGGGTCAGTTTGTCCCACTATTTTTATTGCTTCGAGGAAAATTCAATATCATTAAAAACTGTTGAATTAATTGTGGATTAATTTCTATTCACAATAAAATAAATAATCCACAATACTTTTTTGTATTTTTTACATTTTATTTTGCTAGGGACTAATTAAGGTTAAGTAGGCACTTTTAATTACTCTTTTTTTTTTTTTTTTTTTTTTTTTTTTTTTTTTTTTTTTTTTTGTAAAGAAAATCTTCACAGACAAAAAAATTGAGGAAATATCGCTCAGCAAGTAACAGACCCATCCCATAAGAAGAAAGTAATACTATTTTTAAACTGGCAGATGTTTTTCCACTTTCCATTCACTTTCCTTAACAAATTCCCTCCCAAAAAAAACGTCGGAAATTTATTACCCATTTAAGACATAACACTGTTCAACAGTAAACAAAAAAAAAATGTTTAATTTGCGAGCGTGAAGAGTTTTATTTTTAAAAGCATGGCTGAGTCGTTGCCAGCGAAAACTGTTTTTCACAATAAGTTTAATTAGAGGCTGTTGGCTTCTTGTAAATCAAGACTCGGCTGTGCCAACGGGTTCTCCAGAGAAAGTCTAAAGGAAATGACTGGATAATGCCAGATATAACTTTCATACTCATTTCCTCCGCTCTCACGAAAAGAGCGCACACTTTTTACGACCCTAGTCAGACAAAAAGATGAATATGAATTCACGGTTTAAATGGACTACCAGTTACCACGTGTACAGGGAAATGCTCCTAGACCGATCGCAGGTGAGAAATGCAAAGCACACCTAATAAATATTGAGTTACTCCCTCGAAAATTCAAAACTTGAATTTCAGGTTGGGGGAATATTTTGTTTATATATTTTTTCGGCTGGGGGTGGTTCATTCAAACATGATCAGTTTACACCACAGTCCAGCCCCTGTGTGTACAGTTCACTCTTTACAGGGGGTGGAGGCTGGATATACGATATTGAGTGTCCAACTCCTTCCCTTTCATCTTCCCTTCCCTGTGGTCCGTTCAATGAGTCTGTTCCCATTCAGAGATGGCGATGATTGGGAAGCTGAGTATTTTCATGCAACTCTTCTTCCTTATTTTCAAAGCATATTATACACCTAGCTGAGTTTTTTTTTCACACCCAATCTCCAGATGTTGATGTATAAGTCCCCGGAAGTGGTTTGAGTATTATTTGTTTGCATTGAAACCTATTTGAACGTTGAACTCGCTCGCCCGCTGCCCTCCCACCTCATTCGACTCTATTACTCTCTACATGAAGTCGATTATCAAATTTGTTAATCAAAAAAAGGTAAAACATTATTTTCCCCATAAAACTTTTATGCTTTTCATTTTTAATTAAATTGGAATAAATATTTAACTTTTTTCTTCTCTTGTTTTTACTAGAATTGACATATTGTGAGTGTAAACATGCAGATGTTTTAATAAGCAGGTGTTTTTTTCCGTCTTTGCACCTGTCTCAAAAAGGATGAGCTTTACTTGGAGTTAATCCCGCGCCAAATTACAGTATATAAAAATAAGTGGGTGTTGTGCTTTTGGCTCGATGCCTGTGCCTGCTCAAATGAATCATCTCTCTTGTTTTTAATCAAAAGTGGCGGACTTGGAAATCATTTATTCATTATGATGCTTTTACCTTTTTAAACAAGTAGAAAAACTAGACCATTAGAAGGTTGATCTTTTTCTTTTTTCTTTTTTTTTTCAAATTGAAATTTTCCATTCGTAAATACCGTTTCATGACTCATTTATTAAATTAGTGGTGCAGTTTAAAAAGAAAAAGGGGAAGAAAAAAAGAGGCAACCATTTTCATTTTCATTTTCATTTCAGGAGGAAACCATGGGTGCCATGGGCAGGGGACCAGGTTTGTACGAATTCCTAGTTGAGGCAGAATTGCAACCGTATTATGGAACTCTGAAAAATGATCTGAGAGTGAACACTGTGGCGCAAATCAAATACGTGGAGGACGAAGACCTCGCTCAAGTTGGCATGAGTAAACCAGAGATGAGACGGCTGAAAAAATATTTCCATAAATACTATCCACAAACATATCTCCGCAGGATCAAACAGGTAACACCACAATATAAATTATTTTAAATTAAATTATTTTTTTTTCTTCTTCCTTTGTACGGTATGTTTTATTGCACGGTTCATTCGCGACACTTTTCCGCTGACATAGATTTTTTTTTTTTTTTTTAATTTTTTTTCTTTTAATTTTTGTAAAAATAAAAATTAATTTTAAACCGTTTTTTTAACGGCCGAAGGGCAAACCTTGAGTAGATTTAAACGCCCTTTTTCAGCTGTTACGTATTTTTTTCACCTGTCAACTTATTTTTTTTCCATCAATAGTTGAAATCAGTTGAACTTTATAGAAGTTTGAGCTAATTTTATGTTATAATTGGATGAGTTTGTAATTAATATAACATCTGCACCGAAAACTAATATAATAACACAAGTGTTCATCATTTTTTTTATTTTCTTCGGTTTGAGGATATTAATTTTCTCAATCAGGAAAAGGACACACTTTATGTGCGTTGCAACATAAACTTTTTCTATCTTGGTAATGAGCCAAAATGTAAAATTAAAAAAAGTAAAAAAAAAAAATGTACCCAATGTGTGGGTTTAACCTTTCAAGGGCAGCATTTTGTACCGCAAGATAAAAGATTTTTTTCAATATCTCAGTGGTATTTAACAGGCCACACTTTGACAACCTTTCAGACATAAACAAAGTGAGGAATTCCCCTGGGCTGGGTGGAGATGCAAAAAGAAATAAACTTGAAATTGAAATTGAGATTGCTGTCTCAGTCGGGAGCTAAATATTTGCTTTTTAGTTTAAATTGATTTAGGAGAAGTAAAGAGGTTTTCTGTTTTGCACGCAAATCATGTACTGTCGTAAATCTGGCCTTCCAGTTATCAGTTTGTTTTCATTTAGCTACTTGTATATTGTGTATGAAAGGATATCTTGAGTTTTGAGCTTTAACCCAGCTCCAGTTTCTCGCATCATCGTCAACAACTGACAAGTGCTGTTTTTGTGGATAAAGTATAAATATGTAACCTTGTTTTGGACGGAGATAAATATCTTGAAATTTTAGACAAGCAGCGGCTTAATTCAGAAACTTGTTTATAAATTCGGAGGTCAAAAATAAAATAATAAAAAAAAAACATTTTCAAATTTCGTTGCAATTCAATATTAATCGAGTGTCATTTACATTTGCAGATGATTTTACCAAAGAGAGAGGAGATTGTAAGGGCATCTTTGGTCATATCTGATCCAGTGCAAGAAAGAGGTATGGTCAAGGTGCCCAGTAAACATATCATCTCTAGTGAAAACATTACGATAAATAAGGAGCTGGGAGTTGGTGAATTCGGTGTTGTACAACAGGGTGTTTGGACAAACGAGGATGGTGATAGGGTAAAATAATAATCACTCGATAAAAACGATTTTGTGGAATCAACTTTTAGTTGCTTATAAATATAGATGTGAATGCTAGATTCATAGATTGAAAGAATGTGCATAAGTTAACCGAGAATTGAAATTCTGCAAGATCGCTATTTTATTTATTGTTGTAACGCCGTTGTTTCACTTCAGATTCAAGTAGCAATTAAAAAATTGAGCAAAGAGCGGATGCAAAATAACTCGATGGAGTTTCTGAAAGAAGCAGCAATTATGCACACTGTGGATCACGAGCACGTTGTTCGGCTCTACGGTGTTGTCTTGGAAACGAGCGCTCTTATGTTGGTTAGTATCAAAATACAATCCCCTACATGAATCATGAAATGAGTTGATTAGTAAAATGAGTAAATGACTTTTTTTTTCTTATCAGGTTACTGAACTGGCACCACTCAGGTCTCTTTTGGAGTGTCTGAAGGAACCCGCTTTAAGGCCAAGTTTTCCTATTTTATCTCTGTGTGATTTTGCTTTCCAAATCTGCGATGGGATGCAATATCTAGAGAATAAACGACTCATTCACAGAGATTTAGCAGCTAGAAATATTCTCGTATTTTCGAAAAACAAAGTAATTCAACCTTTTCTACCAACAGGAGCGTTCAATTAATTTTTTTTTCCATTTCTATAATTGATAGATTAAAATAAGTGATTTCGGATTATCCCGAGCTTTAGGCGTAGGAAAAGATTATTATCAAACTAATTTCAACGTTAATCTCAAGCTTCCAATTGCATGGTACGTTGATTTGTGTTAATAATGAAGTGTTTATTTCACGATTGGGTGAACTCATTTTTAGGTGTGCACCCGAGTGCATCAACTACCTTCGATTCACTTCAGCTAGTGATGTATGGGCTTATGGGGTTACGCTATGGGAAATGTTTAGCTACGGCTTTCAACCATGGGCAGCTTTAACTGGACAACAAGTACGGACGAGTCTTTCTGTTTCTTTAGTTCGCTTATTAAAATCACCGTGTTACCGATTGTTATTGTTTACAGATTTTAGAAGCGATTGATGAACCAAACTTCCAAAGATTAGAGCAACCAGAATGCTGTCCTAAAGAATACTACATTTTGATGTTAAAATGTTGGCAGCACGATCCTAACAAGAGGCCTAAGTTTTTCGATATTTCTGCTATTTTACCAGAGGTAAGTGAAAAACACATGACCATGTTTGGTATAAAAAAAAAACATATCGTGCTGAATCAACAAGTACCAAATGTCACAGTTTTCCTGTCAAACGTCCCTACCTCACAACAAGGAAACAGCACATCCTGAGTACAGAAAGGAAATGCAAGCAACTAACATTAATGATTGATTAAATTCGCATTGACAGTGCAAACCCGAGCAAGTGCAGTGTATCAAAGACTACACCGAAGACGCATCCAGCAGTCCCAAATCAAAGCGGGAGCAATTACAATACAAAGTCAGCGACGTCATTACAGTTCTCGATAAAAAGTAAGGAACTGGCATTTCCGTGTATAGGTGGGGCCCATATCCTTAGTTTCTATTTTTATCATATTTCAGACCTTTAGCTGACAGTGTTAACGTCTGGAAAGGAGCTCTGACGAACTGCAAAACTGGTCTATTTAATCCAGCGCACACAGTTGCATATTTGGGAACTAATATACCATCCATGAAGCCATCTTTTACTAGATCTGGTTAGTTTTGCTCGTTTTAACATATTGCAATGAAAATGGAGGGAATTTTTTGTTATTGTTTTTTGCAGATAGCAAGTCTGGAGTCTATTCCAGCAAAAGACGGCTGCGTGCCGAAATGATCAGTCGACCCCAAGCAGATTTTCGGCACACCGGTCATGTGGGTTTAGACGGAGCGTTTTTCGGGGACATTTCATGCCTGGGTGATAAATACCACCTATTGCCTAAGCAAATAGTCACTCCTTGTACGGAAATGAAATTAATCAGGGCCGGATTTAGTTTATTGTTTTTAATTTTTTGTAATTTCTAACCAGTTTCCTAAATAATGGCCCTGAAAATTAATATTTTTTCGAGTTAAATTAATTTGATAATAATCTCAACAGATAAACCCCATGAGGATGGAGATCAGAGTACATCATCTTTAAACCGAGCCCCTTCTGATGTTTCTGATAGAGCTCCGTTACTGATTAAAGGCGGGGAGCTGGGTAAAGGTGGGCCTGCAATAGGTAAAAATTAATAGTCGGATACTAATGGTTACTGAAATTTCAATTGCTCTCTACAGATACGTGGTCTGATTCAAGTAGCGATAAGAAAATTACTATTGACGATAATCACGCGGCTAAACAGATTGCAGACCACGAATATCATGAGATAAGCGACGATGAAAACCAAGTGGAAAGCCCTCGATTCGAGGTAAATCGGAGTCAATCGCTTGACCGATTAAAATTTGTTTACTTTAATGATAAGCGTGATATAGTTGAAACTATATGAAATAAACATTATTTTTTTGTTTGCAGACGTTTTTCCAGCGTTGTTTGGATTTCGGTCCTTCGCTAATGGATGAAGTTTTCAAGGCACTCGGCAATAAGGATGACGAATTGGAGGAAACGGCGAAAGATGAGTCAAATAACGTGCGGAACGAGATACGGGAGATGGCAGCAAAGGTATTTTTAAAAAATTCATCGGCGAATGTTGAAATATTAATAAATAAATAACAAATGTGATATAAATAGATATATATATATTTTTTTTAGAGTAAAGAAAGTGGTTCCAAGAAAAAACAAGCGACAGTGAAACCCATTTCAGCTTCGGACCAAAGGACATTGGACTCGGCAATCGCCATGGCGAATGAAATGGCATCAAAGAGCATGCTGGAACTGGTTAATAAACCCGATCCGGATCTTGCGCAGGAAAGTCCTCGAACACCATCATCGCCGACTAAAAGAAAATTCTCATTTCGACTCCCCACGACACGAAGTCCAAAGAATGAGAGAAGAAACTTCACCGAAGAAACTGAATCGATCGCCGATATCCAAGAGAGTCTGACCGAAGAAGCCAAGGACGCCTACAACGCCCTGGTCGAAAAGGGACAAGCGGAGGTCGCTGAAGATGGAGATACGAATCCACTGAGGATGTTGCGCAGTGGGTTAACAGTCAGACCGAAGGTGAGAGGAAACAAACACGGAACCTCAGGAAGAAATTCAGTTGGACAAGATGGAAGAAATTCAGTTGGACAAGATGGAAGAAATTCAGTTGGACAAGATGGAAGAAATCCAGTTGGTCAAGATGGACAAAATGTCTTTCGATTTACATCCGAATCTCGCATACATTTACACCCCCGTAACACTTTGGGCATTCCGCCCGCACCGCCTGTACAAAACAATGCTACCGAATCGGCAAGATCACCACCAGCTGTCAGTCCAAAGCCAGTCACTACTCCAGCGACTGTTAATGAAATGAGTGATGCCACCGTTCACTGTGAAGGAGAAGAAACAACAACACCACCGCACGAAAACGGAGGAAGTATATCAACCGGTGACGAAGGGGACTCGGAGCACAGCAGTGATCAAAACCCTTTACCACTCCCGCCAAGAGACCGGACAAAACCAATGCAACAACACAAACCCAGGCAAAGAAAACATCCACTCATCATACCTGGAAGCACAACGCGACCTTTGGTCAAACCATCGCTCACTTGTGGTGATCTCGAATCAGGTAGGATGATTTTTGCGAGATAAATCCTCAGGTTCTATTAATGTAATGTTTCTCTTTATTAGTCCAAACGAATGGAAACACGGACGACGTGTCGGAACCAGGCTCCGACGCCGTCGATTCGCCTAACTCAACAACACCCATAATTATCCATTCTAGTCCAAAATCGGATGTGGTCAAAAATGGAAGCGTGGCCACCTCGGTGAAAATACCCGCCGCACCAGTTAAACCGCCTCGGTAAGCTGCAGCTTGTTGTCTCTTCGATTCTTACTAACAACTCTCACGCATGATTCAGTTTTGCATTTGAATCTCCTCACTTGATTCACTTTCAAAGTGTTAAATTTATGCTTAACTTAAACCACTACTTAAAACAACACAGATCGCAATCGAGTCTGGATGATTCATTTGACAACCAAATCCAGGCGGATATGGATAGTTTGGATGATATCCCTGAAGAAGAGGCGCCTATGCCTCCAGTGGATCATCATGTTAGTTGCGAGGATCTTCTCGATTTTGCATGTGATCGCCCAAATACAAAACGGTAATTGAAAATATGGCTGAAAATACCTCGCTTAATGTTATTGCACGCTAGAAATATGCTTCTTTTCATTCAATTCAATTTTTTGAATTGATCTAACTTCCTATTTCTCTTCTTCTTACCACGGTACACACAATTGTCTCAATTTTTGTACCGCAAGGAAAGCGCACGAACTTGAAAGCATCCGATTCGGATTCGGATTCGGCTGTATCTGAAAATTACATTTTGTCATATCCTACTGGTCTTTGTGAATTGTTTGCATAAATTTTGAATTCCGTGATGCATTTTCATGCGTTTGTTTTCCTGGTAAGATTTTTCCTTTAATTTTTGTTAAATGTAACTACGATTTATATATGCATATAAACAAAATGTTAAGAAATGAGTTTGAAAGATGGATTTTCGTTAATTTGGTGTTCAGGACACAAGGTCGGGCCAGAGGCACAGATGCTGATGAAGTGCGAATCTTACAGAAAGTTCTTGCAGGAAAAATTCCGGTAGTGACAAGTTATTAGGACTAGCTTCTATTAATTTATGTTCGATATTTAACCGATCCAATCAACACGTGCAATTTATAATTACAAACGTTTTCTTTGGCCAAAGGCCTTACAGGTAACTCCCGAAGAATGTGTAGCCACTCTCAATGAAACAGATTGGGACGTACACAAAGCCATTAAATATATGAAACTGCAAACGCTGCTCAGGAACGAATTGTCCTGCGACAGCAATTGCAAACAAACGCTGGTTAATTGTGACTGGGATGTACAGAAAGCTTATAGCTATCTATTAGCGACTTACGGAGTTACGGAGGACAGCACGGAAGTATAAATTTGTACATTTCTTTTCATTTACATTTCAGATTTATGTTTAACTGCTATTTGTATCAGGCTTGCGCCATTTTTTTTTGTGAATTGTAATATTGTTTACACTTTTTTGTTTGTGGTATACATTTGTTTTCTTCTTGAATAATTGCCAAAGGACAAATCATTATATACAAAATAAACTTCGAACCAGTCCGTTTGTAATTTTTATAACATTTCGTATGCAAAAAAAAATGAATTGTTTTCGATTTGCTGAAACTGTTTAAGATATAAAATAACCATTTTTAAATAAACCGCTTAATAAGCACATCAAAGTAAAACGTTTCTTGAATTTTTTGTTTATTCGGTCGCAGTTCTTTTTTATTTATTTTTATTTACAAAGCACTTTCAACGGTTAGAAAACCGTTTAAGTTCTTTTAAGAGTTCATTTAGAATCAACATTTAATTAAAAGTTCCCAAAATCAAATTATAGCGAATGACAAATTGTAAATATTACCAAAATGGACACCAACCTATGTAACACTGACAAAGATTTTCGTGCGAAGTTGCTTGTTTAATCAATAGATCCACCTGATTGGGGATGTCGAGCGTTTCGTCATGCGAGAAGTCACGTCCTAACGCACCATAATGTCAACTTAAATTGTCTTAAAACTTTAAACCTAAACATACCAGTTAGCTTCTCACGCACTCGTTTGATGATCTGCAACGCTTTTTTATTCACTTCAGGCTGATTTGCATCGCCAGCTGAAAAAATAAAATAAGGTTTAAAAAAATGCACATATTAATTTACACATTAATGCCAATTAACTCACCCCCATAATTTATAATGGATTCTGGATGAATGCTCGACTTTGTTACAGCCGACTGAACGTTTAAGTCAACAGAGGGTAAAATATCACCTATTTAATAATAATAAAAAAGCGACGATAGAAAGGTCACGATAATGTTTAAATCTTATTTTACCGCCTGGTTCGTGACTAGATGAAGAAATAGAATCTGTTCTGGTTGTGGAACGCTTTACTTTGGGTGTTGCTGCAAGTAAACGAGCAAATAGTAAAAATATTTGGTATAAATGTAACGGATTGCTTAATACTGTCAATTAGTCTCCAATTGAGTAAAGGGTCGTAAACAAATGCTTCTAACACAGCCATTAAGCTGTCTTTGTTAACACGAAGTACATTCATAACACTTTCACACGTCATCCTGTACGTCCCTTCCATTCCGGTCACCTGTAATATTGCTCATCAATTATTTAAAAATCTATTTTGTTGATATTTTTTATTTCTTTACCTCCATGGCATTAATAAGCATACGAGTTAAACGAAACGGGATTTTCTCCGGAAATTTTTCCCGGGTCATGGCAACTTCAAAACAGTCGCCGAAATCTATATGGAGAATTTTACCACTCAACCTATCCAACATTAGGTTCGACGGGTGCCTGCAAATATCAATTTTGTCAATCCTAAACGTTTGTCAAATTTTAACAAAGTGTTACCGGTCTCCTAAGCCAAGAATGTATCCCACCATTGACATCACTGCCAGAGAACGGGTGTAATTAGTACGTCGATCGAACCATATCTAAATATCAAATAATTGTCATTATTAAAATATTATTATGGATAGTTACACAAACCTCCGAACTTGGGCTTTTGAGCCAAAGTAATTTAGCTAGATCGTCACCGTTTGTATGCTCTAGTGCATGTTCAAAAACTTCCACTTTCTGCATTTGTGTTAAGTGATCGTAATCCGGCGCCATCTACATAATCAAAGATGAAATCAGATGTTTAACGAAACTACTTAAACAAAAACTATTTACCCTCAACATAATTCGATGTTCAATGTTGAGCAGAATTTTTTTCTTTTCACGGTAATCCCGAATGAGTGTATGCAATGTATCACAATGTGGAACCCATCCAATAAGTCCACTGTTCGTGGACAATGGAATCACAGCGTACCGTTGAATCCTATCAAAACCAATAATGTTGGCTTCATGTATGGTAAGCGTTAAAAAATATATTATCTTACGTAAGGTTACGTCGGAATGTCTCTGGATCATTTATGAGCAACGTATTTACTAAACCAAACAACTGCATGACCCTCTCGTCTTGACGCAAATCCTCGTGACCCTTTAACAGAAACATGAAATCTTTCCCGTTGCTTCCTGTTTGTCAAAGAAACAAAAATTGTTAATCGGGTCACTTTTTAATTGATCGTCAGGTCACCTTTAATACACAGTTTTCTAGGGCGTTGTTTAGAAGTGATCACTTGCAACGAGCTTTGAACGAGACGGATTCGAATAATTGGTTGATGTGGATTGTAACTCCCAGGAACTGCCAATTCCAAATCATGACACATAAGCAATTTTGGAGAAACGTATTGTAATTCCAACGAAGTCAACTGCAATTTGATAAAAACGTAATTAAAGAATGCCGGACCCGTTGTCCAAAAACAATTACTTGAGGCAATTGCTTAGAGATGCGACGGAAGACATGATAGTACAAATCCCACGCTTGGGTTAAATCTTTAACGTTTCCTGTACGTTGAAACTTTCGACACCATTCCTGAGCTTCCATCAAATCTCTCCCATAAGCCTGATTAAAAGACGTCTCTTTCAGTGTCTGCGGGCCTCTTTCCATCATGTCATGCAGAGGTTCCAACGTTGCAAACATCCCGTTGGTATTGCGTTCACCAAAGTAAAGTCTGGAAGCTTCTTCTAAACCTTCGTGCCATAATTCATGCCACAAAATGGCAACTCGGATGAGCTCGTCGCTCACCATGCGTGCTTGCTGAACTAATGTGTTGCTGTGTTCGCACATACTTTTCAATATTTTTTTTGCTGCATTGTTACGAGCGAGCGAAGCCGATTTGAAAGCAACAGTGAGTGGATAAATCAAAGCCTATAATTAAAAACACTCAAACATTAAATTAAATTCAAATTAAATGAATAAATGAAACATACTTGAGGATGTTGTTTTCCAATATCCATTAACAACTGATGAATTAGCCGTCCAACCAATTGGCGCGGTGTATCAATTCGTGCTATCAATTGAGGTATTACCTAAACAATGCCATTATTAATGCGGATATAATTTTTTTTTTTAATTCTAGAAATATATATCTTTTTACTTGTAACCACGTATCCATTTGAATTACCCGAATCCCTTCAACGAGCGCTTCATAAACCTCCGGCCATTGCCCGTAATCGAACCAAAGAGTAAGAAGTCGTAATGTATCTTGAAGAGAGTTTCCTTGAGATAGAGATATCGACCGGAAAAACCCTTGAATAGCTGGAACCGTGTAAGCTAAGAGAAGACTCGACCGAATGTTGCCATTGGGAGAATCCGGTGCGTAAGTCTTATCTCCAGGTGAATGTGGAGCGCCAACTGGACTGGTTGGAACGTTTTGCTGAGCCGCATGTTTATAAAATAAAACGGCTTCGAAGTTTACACACGCTAAAGCGTGCCAAGCCTTAAAATATTTTTTTAATTAAATAATTAATTAAGTAATATTGTAACCGTGTTTTGAGTACACCGAAATATTCATACCTTGTACCAATTACCATCTCTTTCAGTTGCTGCTGAAAACCATTGAAGAATTTGAGGTATCGATACTTCATTTATACTGTGCAAGCTCTCGTGCCATTGACCAAGCTTCAGATAGCATCTGCAAAAGTAATTTTAAGTAAGTACATAAACAAACGCATTCAAATTAAAATAATTACTTGGCAAGAAGTTTATTTGTATCTTTTTGTTGTTCAGAATCTTCACCCGTAGATAACTGAATTGCTTGCGGGTGTAGCGAAGCTTGAACAAAGTGGAGTAGCTGACTAAATGCTTCTTCCTTTTGATTACTCTTCCACATGTGTTTTGTATAGGCAAAAGTTACGTGCGAATGAAGCGTAGGTAATGGCTCATTTGGATGAATGGATGGATCCGTTTTCAGCAACATCACGAGCGTTTTGTGGGATAACATCTGATATAAACCACCAAGTAAGCTTATTAGAATACTAAGCTTTTATAATCTAATTACCAGTCGGTTATTTTTACGACATAAACTGGCATATTTTAACCACGTTCTCATATCTTCGTGCGGCTTCACTACCAGAGAATGGACGTGAATAATTTTTTGCCAATCTTCGACCACACGTTGGCATCCCTACACGGAACAATATTGCATTTAAAGTCCTGTATAACACCATCTTTTTATAAAATTCTCACTTTCAATCTCGCCCACCACATTTGTTGGATCGCATCTCGTCTTTCAGGAACCAATTTATATTGAATTACTTCTTCCAATTCGGATAGCATTTGGACTATCACCATTGCCTAATACAAATCAGTTTTAGAAACAATTGCAACAATAGTTCTTAGATTTCATTACTCCATAAGCTCTCTGATAACTCTCCCCAACCATAGCCGTAAGTTCAGTGTCCAGAAGGTCTCGTGCCTTATCGATGTAGTTTTGAGCAGAATGAAAATCGTTCGCATTTATAGCAAGAACAGCTCCGTAGAAGGCGCCATCTTGCGTCTCCAGTGGGATTAGATTCGAGTACTCGCGTACACTATCCCATTGTTCTGATTAAGTAAATTTAGTTTTATACAGGCAACTTCTAAAAAACAATTAAAAATACCTAATCCCCAAGCTGCAGCACATGCCATTCTAGCCATTCTTTTTTTCATGTCAAGATCGACACTGGCCGATTTCTCGTTAACAAGTTGATGCAAATGACCCCTAAAATATATCATTAACATAAAAATAAAAAATATCAAATTAATTTTACACCGTACCATTCTCCAAGCGCTTCTAAACATCTCATTTGGCCCAACAATAATTCCATATCATCGGGATTCTGCTCCAGTTTGTGTTGATATGCTGTCAGAGCCGATTCCCAATCATGGAGTTTTTCATACCATCGCTCTTGTACTTTCTTTAATTTAAAAAGTAAAAATCGCAAGTTAAGTTACTCTCATTCCAACATTTATTCATCTTATTCTTACTAAATCATGTCCATGATTCTTCATGGCATATTCCAGAACTCCCATAGCAGCCTCGGGTTGCTGAAGTTTGTTGTTAATACTAATAAGAGCCTCTAAAACCTCCGTTGTGGGTCCTTTATGAAATTCGTCCTCTTTGTAATGCAACGCCTTAGCGTAGGCACGACATTTCATAGCCCGTTCACCCAAATGAATGAGATCTAGGGGTAATGGACCTTTGTCGCAATGTTCCATAAACTCGGCCAAGTTTAAGAGTGTTTGAGTAATTTCTGGAATATCTTGAGCCAGAAGCGCTTGTTCTAAACTTTGGATCAACTCATCTTGTTGTTGTTCATTTAATTCGGTCCAACATGACACGAATGCGGCGTTAAATAGATCTTTTGGCAATTGACTGTAGGTTTGTGCTAAAGCCCAACAAGACCGCAGAGCTGGAGAGGGCGACTCCTTGAGCAGTTCAATGCTAAGTCGACGAAGCCATTCGAGCCAATCATCTTTGGACACTCGTCTAGTTGCTGTCCACGCCTATTAAAATTGATTAAAATGATTAAAACACTCTTAACAGAAAGAAAAAAAACTTACTCTTTGCAAATTCACTGCAATTACATGCAGTTTTTTTATGGTTGGGGTATCGGAAATACCCACAGTGTTCTCATGCTCCCTCGATTTAGGACGGGTGTACCGATTAGGTGATAATAGTGGATCATCTTCTTCCACTGAAGTTGTCGAGCTCTAATATTTAAAATGTAAGACAGTTTCATCACATTCATTAATTTTAAATTAATTATTTCTTACGCGAAATATTCGGCAAGTTAAAACATCATACAATTCGTGATTAATACGATGTTTAGCCAGCACCTTGTGTACCATCGGTACAAAGATTTCGTACTTTTTGCCAAGTTGAACAACTAATGCAGTCAATGTCTCCATTGCAACATGACGTAATTCAGGTGTACTATCTAAAGTTCGTACTAACGGATGAATTATTCTGGAAGCATAATCCGTGAAATCCAAAGATTCTGTCAAATGATCGACGGTTTCCAATGCACATCTAACACAAAATAAAGTAAATCTTCAAATTTTCCATTACCTATATTTAAGTTAATTGCATACTGCACCTTCTAACTGCAATTGGAACCTCTTGAGAATCGAAGAGACGAACAATTGGTGGTAAAATTAAATGGAGGTAATCGTCAAGATTAGATCCAAATTTCTGCAAGGCCAGTAAAAGCTAACGCACAAAATAAATCAGTTTCAACACCAAATTTCCTGGCTAAAAACACAAAGGTTTTACCTTTAACGTTACAGTCCTATTTGTACTGTTGTCGTACATAAAAACTTTAAGAATCTGTGGAATCAGTCGAGGCACGTAGATTTTGAATTCTGCCCCAAGAGCAATGGCGATTTGTTCTACTAACAAAATGATTGTATTTTGCAATGGATTGTTCACCGTCCAATAATCCTTCAATAAATTTTTCATTAAATCTGCTCACTTGGCCACCTAAAAACGCAATTTTTATTTACTTTGATAATACCAAAAATATCTCCTAAGTAGTTCCTAATGTGTTGCTTGACTATATAAATCAAAACACCTAATTGCTGAAATAAAAACTAAAACCAACGCGATTAGTTTTCAGTCATCAACACTTACAATTGATTATACTTCTCGAAAATTGTTGTCCGAAGTACGAATAACGTTTAGAAAAGACGGCATCACTTGTTGCAAGTACGGAACGCACTTTATGCCTAGACCCTTAAAAAGAAAAGTGACCGCTTGGACTACCATCGTGTGATGCTGGGCCAAAGTCGGGTCGCGAATGATGCGCATGAGCATCGCTATAGCCACAGCTGGATAAAATTCTTCTAAAGAACTTGATGGCATGTTTACCAACATCTCGCTAGTCGTTAGCTCTATTTTTTTTGTTTAATTTAAATTTTTTATTTTTTTTTCCACTACAATTTAAAAATTATTGTACCTTGATTCATGTCAGCCTCTGCTTTGGAGTCAGTCATGCTAATTACTACACCAGAATCCCCCGAGTGGTTAATCGTGCCTACATTCATTTTGTGACGATATGGATCTAAGGCTCCAATCAACCCCAAAACTCGAATTGCTTCACGACGAATGCTGGTCGATTGCTCAGTTTTCAAAAAAGTTAACAACACTTCCAAAAGTTGTGGATACTTTGTGTATGGTTCAACAACGTAGCTGGTACTCTCTACCAACTGACCCAACGTCCAAAGCGCAATCTAATAAGACAAACTCAAATAAATCACCCATTTCCTAGATACCCAGCTCCAAAAATTACCTCTCGTTTTGTAACGGACGAAGAATCTTGCAGCATGTCCATAATGATTGGCAGTAAATCATCTATCCACTTGCGCATTTCAATACTACTAACCTGTAAGATGATAACGGTAATCATATTCTAAATTTCAAAAACGATCTATATTTACTTGTGCTAGTTCTCCAATTGCAGCAAGAACACTGATCACAACACCGGGATTAGGTTCTGTATCTTTCAGCTTCGGTATCAAAACCTTCAAAATCGGTTCCATGTACGGACGAATAAGTCTTGGTGCGTTAGCCACCAAATGACGCAGCATTCGAGCGCTTTGTTCCTTGTTTCTGCCCAGACCACTATTTTCTAACTCTGTTAAAATTTGAATAAGTGTTTTTCGAAGTGGCGGCATCACGTAAGCAGGATTGAGTCGACTAAGCCTGCCAATCGTTCCGATAGCAACTTCGCGTATTTCAAATACTTCATCGTTTAAAGCAACAAACAGCGAACTCAGATTTTCTGCCTGAGCCAAGTGGGTATCAAACCGGTCGTCTAGAGATGCTAAAACACAGAACCGAATATCTGGATCTGTATCTGTGATGCCAACAATCAACAATTTCGACAAAACGTCACAAATAATCTGTGCCGATTTCGGACTATAACGTCCCTACAAAACGACGCCATTAAAACAAATAGATCGACAAAAAACAGTTGTCTAACATACTTGTAATACCGGGGACAGCAATCGGCAACACGTTCGAACAGATTCCATTCGGATTTCTTTATGCTCATGGTTTAAAAAATATTCCGCACAATGAGACACGAATGGCATTAGGGAATGCCCATTAAAATCAAAACTGCCTAAAGTCCTTAAAGCCAACGTGATGCTGGTCACATCAGTTACTTCGGTTAAACTTGCAAAATTAGCTAAAAAAAAATTTTAAAATATATGTATAACATTTGTAAATTAAGTTTTACCCGTTATTGGAATAGGAGAATTATTTTTTGGCTTTCCCGGATGACATAACGGTTTATGCATGATAATAAACGATAACATTTGAAGTAATCCATCCTGTATATCTTTTTTTAATAGAGGTATTTCAGTTGCTAAATCACGCAGAGATGCTGTCAAAGCAGGACTAAAAAAAATAAATAAATAAACTAGAAATTAGTTAACAAAATCAACATTGATATTTATTATTTACCTAAGACCAACCGCAAGCATACTATCTAATAAATTTCGAATATCCTCTTTCACGTCTAAACCAACAGCTTTGGCCAACAAACTAATACAAGAGTAAACAGAAGGATCTACAACAGGAGTCTTCTTTCTAAAGATAAACGTCATAAAGAATTAAACTATAATTTATAAAAAAAAAATAGAAATTATACTTTGAAGGCGTCTCTTTGGATGGCAATGAAACTTTAATAAGTTCCATAATTTTAGGCAAGTACTCTTTAACGTCAGGCCCAACAGCAACGGCGAGAAGACCAACTGCCGTAAAAGCATTAAACCGTTCTCTATCTCGCCGCAAACAACTTAGCAAATATGACATAGTATCGCTTAGATACCCCTTAACAAATTTCTGTGTTTGAAAAGATGCAAGTCGTGGAAGAACTGCTAACAATGTTTGTTGAACGAACACACTTCTTGTGTTCCTTTGCTTCAGAACTTGTTCACATATCTTAAGATAAATGTAAATATAATTATTTATTTTTAGTATTAAACAATATAATTACCTGATCAAAATTTTCATTCATAAGCTCCTTGCACGTATTACTTTCACAAACTGGTAATTTCGGACTTTGCTGCAGGCTGGCAAATAAAGTTGTGGTTAGAAGTTGATTCGACGTTCCTTTTTGATGCAAATGTTGAAAGTTCAAAGAAAAAAGAACTGGTGGTTTTAAACGACTGTGATAAACCAATTCTTTATAGCTTTGGTCGTGGTTTTGTTGTTGTTGTGCAGTTTCGTGCAATTCTTGTCTTAATCGCTAAAATTATTATTTTTTTTTTAAATTATTTACAATTTTTAACATTTGCCGCGTAAATTTGGCACCTCTCCTTCAGCACTGCTACATCTTAATAACTCGTTAATGAGTATAAGTGAGCCGTGAATTCGATCATCTCTGTTCACGCCTTTTTCTCGCGGTGTGATATCTTCAAATCCTTGCTCAGCCTCTTCGTAGCACAGCTATTAACAAATTGTTTAAAATTTATCGATGCAAATATACAATCAATTAAAATTACTGTTCTTACTTTATACCACATAGGTTTTTGCGTTTCTTTCGATTCTCTCTGAGCTGTTAACACGAGCGCAGCTCTGACAGCCGCAACTGCACCTTCTCTAATCGAAGGCTAAAATGCAAAATCCCTCGAATCACTTACAAAATATTTAGATAATAAAAAACACAACCTTCGGATCTCGCACGCCGTTAAAAATGCAATCAAAAAATTGTTGTTCTTGTTGGAAGAAAAATGTCGGTGTACATACAGCAAGTTCCCGTAAAACTAAAACCTATAAAATTTAAAAAGAAAAAGTTACTCAATAAACATTATTTAAGTCGTAATTATAAATTTCCTACAGCTGCCTGCCTCCTTCCTTCGATTCTGTCACCGGTTAACCATTCAAATGCTCGTTTCACTTCAAATTCCACATATTCTGCCGTGTAAGTCACACTTGCGAGTGCTAAACGACCCACAGCTTTAGCTGCTAGTTCCATCACTCCAGTATCACTGCTGGGTAATAAATTCCGAAGGTAATTTGCGAATCTGCTGATCTTGGTGCTCGTGTTTCCAACATCGACACCAATAAGGCTAACTGTAAACAAAACAAATTTGTTTTATAATTTTCGAGTAAAAAATATTATCGTGTTAGCGTACTAATAGCCAAAAGTCCTCCTTTCTTTTCATTGACATCAGCACTGGAAACCATTTCGAAGATGTGATGATTGAAATCGTCAATGAAAACGGTGAGATCCTCGACCGATATTTCTCGCAACTCAGTCGTGACATAATGGTATAAATCTCTCGCTGCTTTGACTCGGGTCTCCTCGTTCTTGCTCTTCAGACCCGAGACAATCTGGGCCATTAATGTATTCATACTGAGACTGATTTTGCAACACAATTCTTCATAGTGAGATTTGTTTTAAGTTTGTAATCATATGAGAAAAAATCTCACGTCTCATTGCTTCTAATCTTCAACTTCCTATCCAACCACCAACATCGATAATAGGAAATCTAACGTAAACAACATCACACACACGAGATTAAAAAATAACTTCGGGTCTCGGGATCCGGAACCGGAAATCAGTCACCGCAAAATTTTTTTGACTTATCTGAACCGAAAAACATAATTAAAATTATTTAATTAAAAATAAATAAAATTTAAAAAGAATTTTGTTATCGGATAATAATAAAAAATTGTTAAAATATCTTTATGCGGAACATAAAATTGTAAAGTACAGAGTTATGACGTCAGGTTAAAAGTAGGCTATGTAGCGTAAGAGAAGAATATTTATAAATTATTTCTTTTTCTAGCGGTGAGTAATGATTTTACATTTTGCATTGTTTTTCTTTTCAATCTGTTGTAGGTAGTTAGGAATATGCGGACGAATCCATTTTTAAAAAAATTTGTTTTATTTAACTATTTATTTAGTTATTTATTTTACGTTATTTCTCACCATTCATTCGTTTTTACCGTTTGCCTAATTGTCAATAAAATTTTCCTACTTTTGTTTAATTTTAGATTTGAATAATGAAAATTTTTTCCTGATGGCATTAAACACCGAGAATTTAATTAGGGACCAGACCCAGCATTCGCACACCGAAAATATTTCTTCCACGTTCGAAAATAACCATGCAAAATACATGTCAACAAAACCACCGCCCAATTGCCAGGCGCAAACCGAAACTAAAGGCAGCCAATTCCGTTTGTCATCGTACCTCACAGCAGTCCGACCGTGGTCATTCTGTGCTTCCTTAATACCCGTGTGTCTTGGCTGCGCTTTAGCGCATAAAGTCACCGGCAACTTCGACGTAATCACATTCGTTGTGACCTGCCTCACTGCATTCAGCGTACACGGAGCGGGAAATTTAGTCAATTCATATTACGATTTCATTAAAGGCATCGACAGTAAGAAGAGGAGTGACGACAGAACACTCGTTGATAAAATCCTCACACCCGATGAAGTAGCTCATTTGGGCGTGATGTTATACGCTATTGGATGCGGCGGTTTCATTTTACTGGTTCTCTTATCACCTGCCAAAATGGAGCACCTAGCCTTGGTTTATTTTGGTGGACTGTCTAGTTCGTTTTTATACACGGGAGGAATTGGTCTCAAATACATCGGGCTAGGCGATGTTTTGGTTCTAATCATCTTTGGCCCTGTAACAGTATTATTTGCATTCGTGGCTCAAACAGGCGCAATGGACGTTGTAACTCTCTACTACGCAATACCGATCGCTTTAAACACCGAAGCTATTTTACACAGCAACAACACCCGAGACATGGAGTCGGATCAACGTGCCGGTATCGTCACCATGGCCATTTTGATCGGGCGGACATCATCGCACGTTTTATTCGCCTTCTTACTGTTTTCTCCATACATTCTGTTTGCAGTTCTAGGCGTGCACTACACGATTTGGTTGCTCCTACCGTTGATTACCCTGCACGCGGCATTTAATTTGGAACGTCAATTCCGTCAAGAAAATCTCGAACATTTGCCTCAAGAAACAGCAAAACTTAATTTATATTTTGGTTTGTTTTTTGTTTTGGCGTGTATTATGGCACCGACAAATCAATTACCGTTGTTATCTAAGTGACAAAAGCAAGTCCGTCATATTTTTGTGCATTACAGTAATGTTTGACATGTTACTTGTCTGCAATGGTTGTACAATTTTTTATTTTTTTTGCTTTGTCTTGCAACGAAAGAAAAGTCGGAGTGTTTTGGATCTAAATTTTATAATTTTACAACGAATAATGATATAGTTGGAATAAGAAATCAATTTTTTTGCCATCTTTTGTTAGCATTTCGTCTTACGTGATATATCAGTATTATAGGAAAGGAAAGTGAAGGAAAAAAAATTTCTTATAAATTTTTTTCATGAATTATCTAAGACATTTCCTGTCCAATTAATAAGAATAATCGCATGTCCGGATTAAAAGATGTCCTAAAATTTCGTCTTCCAGTCTATATCAATCTAAAAATATAATTATTTAAGAAAATTTTGAGATAAATATTTGTAAAACCCAGAGTTCGATGGGCGGGGATTTGCATTCTATGGTATATGCAAATTTGCTATTTCATAAAATGTTTTGTTAGTTTTAGATACTAAAGGAATCAATTAGTGTTTTAATAATACCTTAGACCACTGTAAATACAATGTCAAGTTTCAAGTGTAAGCAATATTAAATGACAACTATATTTGTTCTGCACCAATGTCACCATTTTCTAGTGTTGTTTTCACCTGCAAGACAGAAAAACATTTCAAAGCGAACTCTTATAAATTGATAACTGTTCTAAATCGAAATGTACACGATAACACGAATTGAAAGATGATGTACGCCATTTTTGTTTTCAGACTTTGTTGATTAGAAGTCTCGATGTAATTTTTAAAGCAATTGTTTTGCCTAATAAAATACAGCTTTTATCATTGATAAAATTGAACTTGTCATTACTGAATGTCCTTTCATCCTAAAAATTAATTTTCTTCATGAATGGAACTGAAAAGTGGCCGGTTTTTGTTTCTATTCAAATTTACCGCCATTTCTTTTCTGATGCACTCTAGTGAGCATAAGTTTAATCTAGTCAACAACTCTACTGGAAATTGATAATCTCGCTTTTAGTTCGTCCAAAGTGAACTGGCAAGGTCAAGTAGAGGTTACTGGTCCGAACAAACGGAGCTGCAGCACATACAAATAATTTTGTACGATTCTAGTATTCATCAACGATGTCAGACAGGAAATTTTTTGTGGGTGGCAACTGGAAAATGAATGGTTCAATTGCAGCCATTAATGAAATTGGTAAATTTTTAACTGCTGGACCATTGGACTCTAACACTGGTAACTATTCATGTACAGCAAATCTTACTCAATGAATACTAATTTAATCTTTTAATGACTTGATAGAAATCGTATGCGGTGCCCCGACCTTGTACTTGGAGTTTGCCAAGGGTGTGATGCCACCAAATGTCAAAATATCTGCTCAAAATTGTTTCAAAGTAGCTAAAGGCGCTTTTACAGGTGAAATTAGGTACACATGAGGCATAAATTGATAAAATATATGAAATGCATAAAAATCTCAATTGATATTTAAGTCCTGCGATGCTCCGTGACATTGGAATCAATTGGGTTATTCTCGGTCATTCAGAGAGGCGACAAATATTTGGAGAATCAGATGAAGTTAGTAAATTCGTACTTCAAAATTACTGTTTAAAAAAAATTAATAATATGGACAATTTACTATGTAGTTAATTGCTGAGAAAGTGGAACATGCTTTAAGTGAAGGATTGAGCGTTATTGCTTGCATCGGGGAAACACTGGAAGAGAGAAACGCAAATAAAACCGAAGAAGTTGTTTTTAGACAATTGCTTGCCATTAAAAGTATGGTATAAGGACTATACACAGTAAATGGTGTTCCAGATATAATGAAGTATTAATTTTGTCATAATTTTAGAAAAAGTTGCACACTGGAGCAAAATCGTAGTCGCTTACGAACCCGTGTGGGCCATTGGGACTGGTGTGACTGCCACACCACAACAAGCTCAAGACGTTCATGCGGCTCTACGCAAATGGTTCACTGACAATGTGTCGCCTGGTGTGTCCGATTCTATTCGTATTATATACGGAGGTATATAAACATTTTGAAACCGTTTACGTATTGGATTTATGTTTAATTTATTTCTAGGCTCTGTTACGGCAGCTAATTGTCGGGAACTAGCTAAAACAGGTGACATTGATGGATTTCTAGTCGGCGGTGCATCTCTCAAGCCTGAATTTGTGGAGATAATTAATGCACGAAAGTAAAATTTATTTTCTTATGTAACGAAATAATCTGATGTATTCAAATGGGTTTATAGATAAATATCATGTGACTTTAAACAAAAATTATATTTAATAAATATCAATTTGCTTCCATTTGCTAAATTCAAATTCCGTTAAAGTGCAAAAAGAAAAGTTTACTTACGCAGTGCTTCATTCTGGTGATGAAATGGGAAACTTTTTGAAGAATCCGTAGCATTCCCCATCATTATTTTGAGCAAATCGAAAGTCGTCCAGATGAAACATTCATTAAGGACATTTTTAAATTTTTTTTTTTTTTTTTTTTTTTTGTGGACATGCACAATTTTTTTTTTTCCATTGCTAATTTTGCATCCGGAAGTGCGGATTTCGTTTGAAAATCAAGTGGAACGCCGTTAAGCTTAATTCTGTGGCCAGAACACCACACTCAGCCCCATAATTCACTGTCGGCTGAGGGTGGTCACAAAAGACCAGGTACAAGGGTTTACAAGCGCGGTGCCTCACGGGATCGGGTCCCACGAACACACCAAGGAAGTGGACAATGGATTATGGGTGTACCATTATAATAGAAAAAGAAGGGAGGGAGGGGAGGGGGGTCAATTACCTCAATGATGAAGAGAAAATTAAAATGTGCCATTATTATTTTTATGAGGCGTATTTTTTCTGTGATGTGTTTTATGGTTATGACATGAAAAAACATCACGCTGTGATGCAATGCAGAACACTGAGACCTCAATGATGTAACTTCGTAATGAAAAAGTTTTGCAAATACTTTTTAAATTGCACCACAAAAGATTTTGAACTTATTTTCCTAAGTTCCAAATGTTTTGTTTGTGTTTATACATTGCAGTAACATTCGAATGCAACTAATTCTCTCGCGTATTACTTCTTTTTTTATTTAGCTTTAATGATAACATACAGGAAGGTGGAAATTGCTAATGAAGGAAATACGGCTGTTACGAGCTGCCCTTGATACCTGACTCATTTTACCTGAGCGGCTTCGGCTTTTTAGGGATAGCGAATCGAACACAAGCAAAGGATTTCCCGAACGCATTACGCTATTCATATTGCTGCGATGCCAGGTAGAATTTTCTCCGCCCTCGACTAGATCGAAATCGTTATTGGTTGGAAAGTGTGACACAATTACCTCACCTGAGTTGCACTAAAGCTTCTATTGGTTACATTTTGCAAATTCATAAATTAATTTTGGATTAAATCAATCATAATTCGTTTGTAATTTTATTTTTTATCTTTTTTATTGCTTTCTATTTTCCCCTCCTGTGGGAGCCATTTTGGCATGAGAAGTTTGGCTTGATCCGAATCATTCAATTCCAACGCGAATTTCTTCCGCCAATATTCACGCGCGCCGCTTTCACGCTTCTTGTAAACCCAAACACGACGCGTGCAAATTCTCAAAACCAGAGCATTAATGTGCAGACAGAAAAGGGAAATAAAATGGAGAAATTTAACGTGCTAAATCGATTAATAACAAAATTAAAAAGATGCGTCATACAATGTGTCATATTAAGAATTTTTTCTAACCAAAAAAGAGAAGTGAAAATTAACGTTTTCAATTTAGTCTAATGTGTGTTTCGTTTGCAAACAGTCTCATTTATCGATTTAAAAATAAAACATCTTTTTCGTGTTGCAACATGATTCCTGGATATTTAGTTCTATCATCTTGAAAATTTTTTTCCCGATATTATGTGGGTGTCATCACGTGACAATATTAGCCCGAAGGAGAGTGGGGGCTCGCCTACCACGCGATCATAATAAGCATAATTAGTGTTTATTAAACGTAATTAATTCGCATACAATCCCGAGGGCAGAGCCAAGCCCGTACGGTTTAAAATGACTGCGCAGAGACGCCACGTTAGGACATGGCAATTGTGATTGACCTGGAAATACTCCAATGTTCTTGAGCAATAAATTATTCAAACCCAAAGCAATTAAGCACAATTGCCTCTTTAAGATATCTTGCATTCTAATTCTAATAAACGAAAAACTAATTGAAAAAAAAAATGTAATTAGAGAAATTTCTTTCTTTATTAATCCTCAGACAAGCTTGAGATTTCGAAATTTAAAATTAAAAAATTTTTCAATCCAAGTTTCACGTTGCCATATATTAAAAACACATTTCCACTTTTTATTTAATTAGTTATCTCTAATTACATTGAAAAACAAAACAAACAAACATATTTAATTTGAGAAAAAAAATTCTTCTTCGCCTTGCAGCTAAGTTCAAACGATGCCGCTAATTGCGAGCTAATTTCATCTATTATATAATTCCACAAGGTGAGAATCACTTGCTCTAAATCTTAGCTGCCTCCCTCTACCTACGCATTAGCGACTGTAGCGTCTCTTTGCGTGTCCCAATCCCATAAACAACCACCGCGCCACACACCCATCCAACTGCTGCCACCTCACACGTGACAATCCCTGCAGTCATATATCTCGATTCAACATCGCAAAATTCGTATATTTGCTTTTATATTTCGTGTGTAGCAGCTAGCTTCCCCGCACAACATTCGGGAAGGTTCGGTGGGCCACTAAATTAAAAGGAGAGAAGTAAATAAATAAATGGCCGACACCTCCATGAGTCCGCCGTGATAAAGTTGTGGGGTGAAGCCTATGATTGGAAGGCTGATGTCGGGCAGCTGTACCTTCTAATTAAGCCCATCAGAAGTCGACCCGCTCGCCACCCGACGTGCACACAACGCCGTAGGAACGCAGGGCTTGGGAAATATCTCGCTCCAATTTCCTTACTCGACTCATTCGACTTTATTAATTTTTGCCAAGGCTCTACTTTCCACTACCAGAGACATACCGGATTTAATAAAGACGTCGAATGTTGTTGAGGGCGGGTAGAAGAGCAGAAAAATTAAATTAAAAGAAAAAAAAAATGGAAGGGACTATAGAATTAAGATAATGCAGGATTTAAGAAAGGGGAATAATACAAAAGTTTTGCTGGCACATGCACACACAGCGCAGAGAAATTGTAAAAACATTCATTGATGCGTAGGAGGAATTTGATGAAAATGGCAGTGGATCAAATATCTAAACAGATCTTCCTACGCCTTCCGTCATGACGAGTTTGAGGATTGTAACTCCATTTCCAAAATCTTGGCTACTTGGTGCATCGCATATGTACCATACCATTTTGTCACGTCATTTTCTCTTTTCAGGCCACTTAATGGATTGTCCCGGCACCCGATGGGTGGCCGCTTCAACTATTCATTAGTGTAAAAGTTAAGCTTCCGATGAGCGTGTGGAGAAAATGGCAATATTCTTGGTCGTCAAGGAAAAATAACTTTATTATACCTATTACTACATCGTAATTATCTTTTTTCGAAGAATCTAAGTTATAAGTGCGCACATTTTATTTTTTTTTAATTAAAAAGTGAAAATTTATCTTGATTCTGAAAATGTTTCATTCAGCAATTGATGGCAAAATTAATAACAGTTTATTCACCAAGAGTGAGTAAGTTATACACATGTTATACAAGTAACTTTTATAATTTAATCATTCACATTCAGTTATCAATGAAAAATAAATTTGACGTTTAAAAAGCATGAACAATATTGACTTTCTTCAAATTTTCATTAGTTAAAGCTAAAGTTTTACTTGTTTTCTATAGAAAAATTTGATCCTTAAAACAAATGAAGCTCTTTTTTGATTGAGGGGACTTCTCCCTTCTTCTAGATGCCAAAAAGAGTTGTCAATTTCTCCCTCCTCTGTAATTTAAAAGAGGGTGAAGAACAGAAGCCACCGTAAATGAGTTACCCAAATAATTATCACTCTTGGGCCAGGGGATGGGAAAATTACAAACGGAAGATAAAAATCTAGTCCTAATCTCCAAAAAAAATAATAAAATAAAACGCCAAATACCACGCCCCGAGATAACAAATAAAAAAATAATCATAAATTAATAAACACGTAAAAAATTGGACGTACTAATACGATACAAGCAATCAGAAAAAAAAAATTAAATTAAAGTTCAATTATCATTATGTCAAATTTTAAAGTTGAAATAGAAGCTATAAAATAAATTATTACTAGTAACTTTTCTACAGCAGAAAACGCATAAAGAAGATTCAATTATTGTATAATAAATTTTGTATGACGATATACAGACCAGCGTGATGGGTTTTGGCTGAATCCCAGACACGACTTCCCAGAAGAAAAAAAAAGTTACACAAGTAGTTCTCTGTGGGAGGTGAATTCATTTACCAGGATGCTCGGGATGGGCTTTGCACAAATGCTGACTTCATCCTCAGGTGTGCAGACATTCTTTCTTTGATTCAGAACAGTATTAAAATTGGCAGACAAAATAATTAATTGCTGTAAAAGTTTGATAAATGTATCTTTAGGGTTGAACTGAACACTTCTTTTACGACAATTCTATGTGACTGCACCTGTTTAAAATCGCAATGAGTCTTGAAAGGAAAAGAAAAACCACAAACCTGCAGCAAATGTCTCACATACCAGAGGGTAGTCTTGGTTTTTTCTTTCTCTTTTTTCTTCTATTCTTTGCTAAGATTAAAGTGTCATCTGTTTATTTTGAACTAAAATCATAAATGTCTTTAGGGTAACAAAATGACAGAATATAATATATTGTGTAGTGGTACATTCAATTAGATAACAGGAACCTTTTAATGATTTTTAAAATAAAACAAAGCACATTTTGCCTTTTTCCATCAACCGACCTGTCACCTGAGAACTTCAACTTTGCCAACCCCAAAGTACCAATTTACACCGTGTCGGACGCAGCTGTTGTGTAGACCTCGTAATACCACCTCCCATTAAAACTTAAAAATAGGCTTAAAATAATAAAACATTTTTAAACCCGATATTTTTTTAAGTGATTCTTTTTGTTAAACTGTATTTCTTCTTCGTTGCAGTTAGTTACTCCAATTTGTTTTTAAAAAACCGTTTTTTGTTTTCTTCCCACAATTTTTTTTAGGGTATTCATCAGCTAATGACTTTAAATCTTTTATGATTTTTTCTTCTTCTAATGTTGCTAAATTGTAAATGATTTTCACCTCCGTGTGTGTCCTAACACCTGGTCGTTTGTGAGTCAGGTAGTCTCTTTACACTTTTTTTCTGAAAACATTTTTTTTTAAATCTTTTCTTTTTTCCAATTAGTTGTTAAAACAGGTTACAAAAAAATTGAACTGACAAACATTTTCCTGGTTCTTTGTTGTTAGTTCATTATTACAATACTGAAAAAACGGTATATTAGCAAAGTTCGAAAGTTTAAAGAACCTAAAATTAATTGCCCAAATGTGCAATTATTTGAAAAGTTTGTTTCTCATATTTCAATAATAAAAAGAAAAAACTTGTATTGAACAAAAGACACTTAAAGTATGTACTCAAAAAAATGAAAATTGAAAAGCGAGTCAGACATTCATCACTCATATCATCAACCTCGAATCAAACACCTTACGGTATTATCAATGAAGCTAATAATATCCCTTAATGACTTTGTCTCAAAGATTGAAGACTAATAATACATTTGTAGCGATTTAATAACAGGAGATGATCAGTGGCGGCGACTGACTGGATTAGGATGTTATGAGTAGGGGCTAGGCTCATCAAATTCTCACATCACGAACATCGATCGAGGCACTTTACAGTTTTCCAAATCCAAAACGTGTTGTATTAGATGCCCTCTGAGAAATACCATTTTTGCATCGTCGTAATCAAATGCACGTGTGGGATCCCTTATTACAGAAGAACCTACACTTTGATGTAGGCCCAAATTATACTACAGCTTTGGAGCACACCTGTCAGTGATGATACACTTTAACAACACCACCGCTAGGTTTTTATACCGTATTATTTTTAACAGGGGATTTTTATTCTTTTTTTGAACGTTATCAGATTTGTTCCCTTAAATCGGGTGACCCACATCTTCTTCCACCTGGCCACACCGCATTCGCCATGCCTGTCTTGTGTCACATCGCATTTCTGTCACAAATGTTGTACACAGCAACGCGTGTGCGCGCGCGGAAGCCGTGCCTCAAGGGGCGGGTGGAAGATTGACCATTATTTCACTATACCACCTCCCTCTTCTCCATCATTACTCTGTCAGCCATTTGTCCCTCAAACGTCATGACGTGGCGAATTTCGTCATCCGCGTTTGCACTTCCCATTAATTGGCCCATGACGACAAGGGAAAATTGCTCGTCGCGCTTTGCCATTGGTGCCACTGATCACGTGGCTCCTCCCCCACCACCCGTTCGAGACGAATGATCCCGCGCACGTGGCCTCAAGCCATCGCCCTGAACCATTTTTTTCTCTCTTTTTCTATACAAAATTAAAATTTGACATTCGCACAGCACTTTAATGACAATCAGGATGTGAGTCAACAAACGCAGCATCAATCAAACTTTTAGCCACACCTTCGCTATTCATATTTTTTTCCATTTTTCTATGCGTTTTTATATTTTTGCTCTTTTCATATCTGTTTTTTCTTTTTTTTTTCTTTTTTTTTTGTTGTGTATGGTCGTGGGAAATTTCCAGTCGAATGCGTTGTTTTTGCGTTGTAATAAGTTTTCCCTCGAAAAACGAAGGGGAACAACATATTTTCCGCAGCCAGGGAAAAGCTTAGAGCAATCGACTGAACTCAATCTAGGACGTTGGACAGTCATTACAAAGAACGGCCCGTGGGAAATTTTCCTTTATCCCAATTTTTTCTGCTGCAAAAAAATCATTTTTCCTCCGTAATTTTGCGCATCATTTTCCAGAAGGTTTTGTTTTGTTGTGCACGTGCTGTTTGCCCGCAGCCTTTCGCCGCTAGGAAAAATATTCAGTGACAGAGGGATGGCGCCCGCTTCATCCATCAACAATTTTCCGGCGCGGGACAGGGAGCGGGTGCAAGTGAAAATTTGCCGGACGCGAAACGGCCGTAGCGAATTCAGCCAATTTCCTCTCCTCTTTCTCCTGCTGCTGCGTCTGTGCGTTTAGAAAGGAAATGGGGGATAAAGATGAAGATAACCTTTGCGAGATATATAATAATAAAAAGGTACTTGCGGTTTAAAAAAAATAAATAAAAAGTGAAAAGAAAGAAAGAAAAAAGTAAAAAGTAAAAAAGTAATACATATGGAGCAACTGTGGCGCTTTCTTTAAATCCGTATACTGCAGCACGTGATTACAATCCATCAGATGCCAATGTTCCGCCTGCCGAGTACTCGTTGGGCCAGATGGCAAATGGCGGAAGACAACCCTCCCAACTTACATTTGAAATAGTGCCTTTTAAAAATATGAGCTTAGTATCGAATTCACCACAATGAATTTTCTACAGCTATTTTCGACTCGAGACTCATGTGTTATATGGCTATTTCAGTTTTTGTATTGCAAATACGGTTCTTACGGCGTTATGCTCTAGTACTACAGTAAAGTTTATATTTAGGGCTTCCGAAAAATGTTGCCAGTTAAAATGAGTGTGTACAGCTAAAAATGAGTCTGAATTGGTTTGAATTTAAATAAAAATGATCGCAATAAGTTTGTTGTAATTATTTTTTAATCCAATGTTGCCTTATTGTGTATTTTGACTATAGTTTCATTCTGTATTTTTGTTAGTTGTTGTATCTTCCTGATGCTCCATCTGCATTTAAAGTTTACTGACTCTATTCTTAAATCGCATGTACCATATACAGTAGAGAGCGAGCTTGACTTTCTTTTTCAGTTATTTATGCAAAAAATCGACAATTTTATATCGCCAAACCGGAGCGGGGCACGGAGCGGAGCAGCACAATTTCGCGGAGTTTAATACGAATACTAGTAAGTTGATGTTATTGTTAATTAAATATTAAAAAAATCAACCGTAGCCTAAAGATTAATCTTTTAAATTTTACTCTGAAATTTACATCCGGCACTGCCATCCATTTCAGTTCCCGGACTAAGATTTTCTCAAATTTCACGACTCATTTGTCAGTGATCAGTTTGTCTTATTATCTATGAAAAATTAAACATGAAAGTTTGACTTAATTGATTTTTTTAAATTTCACTCTGAAATTTACATCCGGCATTGCCATCAACCAAAATCTCACTTCTCGGACGAAGACTTCCTCGAAGTTTCACGACTCACTTGTCAGTTTTTAGTTCGTCTCATTAGTTATGAAAAATTCAACATAAAAGTTTGAAAAATTCGAAAATTTCAATATTTTTGTACGCACGTGTTTATAATTCACTTTTCGTATCAATAATTTGAAGTTTATATGATCATGATCACCGTATTAAAAGTCATTAGATTAAGTTTCATGTAGCAAACAATGCCATTCATGTATACAAATTAAATGAGTTGGTGCCTTCCATACCCTATAATCTCCACCCGCACCTAGCTGTGCCTTTGCGAACTTTATCTTCACTGGAGGCTATCCAAACAAGGGGAGTTGGAATCAAACACGCCCTCTCTATTTCGTTCAGACTATATCCTAACCTTGACTCGAATGATTTCTATCACCTCCCATACACACACATTTAACATCCATCACAGGAAAAAACCTCCACCTCATTTACTGATAAATAAGGGTACATGTCCGAGGGTTCCAGACAGGGACATTCACCATTACCCCCCTCTTGCAAATCACAAGTCATCATTTGACCCCGCTTTTCATAACAAGGGCGCTTTTCAGCCAACATCTTGATGACAGCTAATGAGGTTATTTCGGCGATGGGGGTCACTGCGCACAGCCTCTTCCCTCTTCATCACCACTTGAACTGCAAACCTACACTCGAAATACATTCCACTGTCCGATGGTCATAAATTAGTACAAGCCGATTCGACTTTAGTCTCAAGTCGACGACGAAACGTGGGAATTACGAAGCAAACGAGAGACATCAGTCGCGTGAAATCTTGTAAATTTTTCGCTCCCTCGGTGGTCCATCCCAAAATGGCGCCCACACACACCCCTCAAAATAAAATACGAGGGAGGAGTTGCAAAATTTATGGCTGACTATTCCAACGACAAGAAAAAAAAATATCTATTTACATCAAGCAATTTGTTTTTTTTTATTATTTTAGTTTCTTATTTTTCTTATTTTTTTTGGTCTAAAAAAAGAGAATGAATAAGGATAATTTATAATATTTACTTTTTACATTAAATGAATTTAAGGTGGAGCTACATCAAAACAAATCATGAATTTTGTCATAATGAATTGTTGATGCACATAATCATAACCCTTTGATTACAAATTACAGACATGAATTTTGTTCCGAGTTCGAAAGATATATTTGTACACTTAAATAAATTATTTGTTCTATTTAAATTCTGTTGTTTCATTTTACGTGTGGCCTATTTTCAAACGAATCACAAAGAAACTGCGACTAATTTTTTGTTGGGTATTATGTTGCAAATAAAAAATACAAATGCAAACAAACAATACACTTGGATACGGTTTACTAAAATCTTGATATTCATTCTTTAAAACCTCCCAAAAACTATAAAACTTCAAGCGATTAGTCAATTATTTCTTACATTTAACTGCTGAAAGGGTTCTACTCAGTGCCAAGAGGCAAACGCTTTTTGGTTTTACGAAGAAGGTTACCAGGAGTGAAGCCCAATTTCACGGCCACAAACACTTGGTGGGCGGCTAGTGACTCGCCCATCGCCTTGAAGTTCAAAGGCGTTTTATTTTTTTTTTTACTTTGAAAATTTAAACTGCCGTATTTCAGAAAAGTCCGCATTAAAAGAACGAAACCCTTTTTACACAAGTAACGCCGTTAAGCCCACCCTTCAAAAGCACCCCTTTCAAAATCAGTGCATCTTTTTAAAAAATGCGACAGTTTAGTTAAATACTTCGTTTTAACGAAAATGTTGTTTGTTGTATGGACGACACTAAGTAACAATTTTCGTTTATTTTGTTATGCACTTTCTTTATGTTAAAAAAGACAATACCGTAGAAATTAGGAACTTGCAAAATTAGCTTTAAACCAAACACTAAAAACTTATGATGTATACGTATAAAACTTCTTTTCTTCAATAACGATAAAATCTACACGGATACGTTATACGTGTGAGTTTAAAGCAAATTACGCAAATTAAAGGATGATTTATCACATTTCTAACTACACAAGTTGTTTAAACGTGCAGTTGTTTGCAGTTAAATACGTAGTTATACAAAAAAATGTACTTACATTTTAAAGCCGAAATAACAATACCTTCGAGCGCCACGTTTATAAAATCAAATTCTCTACCAACGTCTAA
Source organism: Strigamia crassipes (assembly GCA_034683725.1). NCBI lineage: Eukaryota > Metazoa > Arthropoda > Chilopoda > Geophilomorpha > Linotaeniidae > Strigamia > Strigamia crassipes. The sequence goes on from JAQFXT010000158.1 coordinate 49,396, forward strand.
CGGCGCTATAAGGCTCTAACAAAGCAGTTAGGCCTTTTTTAATTTGTGACTCGATATAACAAGAGTCCAGAAAAACAAACTGTTTTAATGAATGAAACATCTTCATACGAATATATGCACCTGCTGTTGATATACTATAATTCTGATTTCTTTTTAAAAAAAAAATCTTATTTACGATGGTCTAACAAGCTGTTGTAGCTTTCATTTTACCGTATACATCTTAATTTTCTTTGCGTGTTGTTTACGATCTGTGCCCAGCTACAACTCAAGAAAGGACAGCATTCAGAAATCTCGTTTCTTCGCGTGCATGCAATAGTCTGCTTTGCGCACATAATTTTGGATTATAAGTTTAGAGTTTTGTTGAAAATTTTTTGCTGTTGACATGTACAGAAACCCCTTCAAAAAAATTTTATTTGATCTCAAAAACTAAACTAAAACAAAAAAATTTTTAAATAAAAATAATGTATAATAAAAAAAAATAAACTGAAAAAAGCTTCAACGGTTACGGTATGGCAAAGCATACAATTTATTAACAGTGGACGCCAGGCGAAGAGAGATTCGATCCGTCTTACAAGACCCGCCTGTCGCCATCAATTTCCTGAAACTTGTCTGGTGCTTATTCAGTGTGAAGGCTAATACTACTATATTCCCACCCCACTCGTTTTAGGACAAAACTAAAACATGTTCTTCGTAGTACTTGATGGTTTTAAGTAAAGTTTTTCTTGTTGCCATAGTAATAAACATCATAGGGCTGTGACCATTTTCTTTTCAAGTTGCACGCGTTGTTCGTCGATATAGAGCATCTGTCGCGAACAACTGTGATTCGTTCCACTCCGTCTCTACTACCAATAGGAGAAGGGCAAAAAAAAGTGTGCGCCCCCGCCCACACCATTTCCTGAGCGGACAAATTTATGGCTTGTGCAACCACAAACCAGAAATACCAATATTATGCTGCTGCTTGCTCGCTTAATGGCACAAGAGACACATGAGGGAGGGGAGTTTTGCAGCCCTTCGTTGCAACCAAATGAACTGCCGAGACCCTTTTTGTTCATGTCTATTAATTTCAACACACTGACAGCTTGGATGAAGACAAATCAATCATTTTTTGTCTCACTAATAATTTTCAGCGTATACGAGCACATAAATAAAGGAAATCAATATTCGATTTGTTTATAGTTAATATTTTGTTTTTAAAGTTGCGCTCTAAATTAATTAATCTTTTCAAAGGAAGAAAAATAATAACAGATACGAATTACAAATTGATGTATAATTTATTAGTTTAATATAGTACACTAAGGTGCAATAAACGTGTCAAGTTTAAAAAAAAAAGAAAAAGTTTACTTACATTAATTACTACACTAATAAATTAATCAACGTGACAATAACAACAAACAAATTAAAAATTAAAAAACATTATATTACAAAAAAGAAAGTAAATCGTCCGTAAGATTTTTATTTGTAAACTGCAGAAGTGAAATCCAATAAATAAATATTGTGATCGTAAATTAAAAAAATATTAAATGTCCAATGTGAAAAATGAATCTTCGCCGTTGGACGGATTTGCTCGTAACTCCTTCAGCTGCACACGCGCTCACATAATACGTCATCAAGGCACTTATACAATGCGATGAGCTCTCCATCAACTGCTCAATGACGTGTTTCATCCATTACGAATCATCACATGAGTCCCAATGTAACTGCATGTTCCCTCGACTTCTGTCTCAGTTTTGCCAATGAAGCGCTGGTGTCAAACTCTTTGCATAGTGTAGAATGATTGCCTGCGAAGAAATCCAGAACATTGTACTAATCCGCGTAATAAAATTAAAAATAAATTCTTTTCGATTGCTTTTTGTCATTCCTGAAGTGTAATTATCTTAATCTAGATGAATATACTGCAAACAAATGCTTTTTGGGTTCAAATTTGATGTCTACATATCAGAAATAACATAGTTGTGCGAATAAATATGCAACTGTATTACAATTATTTTACGTTTCAAATATCTACATGAAATTGTAACTTGAGCACAATGAAACAAGTCTGCTTAGTCACTAAACTTCATCTGAAAAATTTGAATCACTCAGGCTTTTCGCCGTTACAATCAAATCAAATCAAAAACTTTCAGACAAAATTTAAACTATTAATTTTAGCATGAATATGAAACTTAAAAAAAATGGAAGGTGTACTTACTTACCTGCGGCGAATTGCCCCGTATAGTAAAAAGATGGTTTAATCTCCATGCTGTTATGCGAATAAGTGCCCATTGAATTAAAAGGAGCGGATGAGAACGGGTCGCTCGCAACTGGTGGACCCAACATGCTGCCGAACGCATCGGGAGTACCGGCAGGAAGAGTTGCGTGGCCCCAAGTGTTTACTGAAGCTTCACGCGCTACGGAAACCCGTGGATGTAACGCCGCGGCCGATGCATTAGTCCAAGTATCGACATCAGATCCCGATGCACCATTGAGCTGATGGTGGTGATGATAATCAGTAGAAGCTGTAGTATTCCCTACAGAAGTCGGAGCACTAGAATTGAGCATATTTAGCATCTGAAAAATAAACATATGTGCGGAAAAATTAAAATAAATACAAACACAAACAAATAAATAAATAAATTACAAAAAAAATAACACAAGATTTATTTTGAGTGATGCGTTTACCCGTCAATTGCAAAAACTGTCCCACACAATTGCATTAAATGCCCTCCCTGGACGGCACACATTAAATGAAGACAGAAATTGAATCCCCGTGTGAAGAAGACCAACCCCAAAGATGTTGTGTTGCCGCTGGGGCAACCGAGTTCGGTATATTCCGCGCGAGACCCTCGTGCGCCCACCTTCGCCGCCCTGTAATTTGCGCCCATATTCTTCACAACTGGGCGACACGACATGCAAACCGAGCGTATATCTACGTGTAACATCATACAAGAATTTCAACAATTTTACCCGATACTCGCTGGTGTCAGAAGTACTTCTGCTGGTGTATACTTAATTTTTAAAACTGCTATTTTAATACACAAAGTTTTTATTAGATTTTTTTTTGCTTTAACAAATCTCCTCTTCTATGCCTCAATCTATTAATTTCCTCGTCAAACTTCCACCTGGAAGTTCATAAACGTCTTAGGAGATAAAGGCGTCAGTTTTTACCCTATTTTTTTAATTTTTTTTTTATATAAAAATCTGTTATCTGTTTGGGTAAGGAAGGCGTAAATCTCAAACATGACACGTTAGCATTAGTTCCCTTCCCTTAGTCCAAAATGAAGAAATCTTTTTGATTTTTAGCAGTAAACTTTGTAAGCTTTTCAGTTCATGTTCAATAAACGATGCAATTATGAAGAAAACTGCCATTTAAACGACGGACTGCATTTCACTAACCCTGATAAGAGTTATTTGGTACAATTCAAGTGCCAGAAACCCAAAATAGACAGCAATTTAAAAAGTAATCATTTATTACATTGAGCTAAATGGTATTAAAAGCAACTTAAGTCTTCGCTAATGCTTGTGGAATAGAAATTAAAAAGCAATAACAAGAGCTAAACACCTTCTACTATCCATAAACCCAGATTTAAACTTAATAAATTCTCCAAAATACGAATTTGGTTGCAAAAACATTCCTTCCCCAACTGACTACATAGACAAACAGTCTGCTTTATGAGGAACAACAGCCGCATAATCCATTTTCCTCATACAGACGGAAGGGTCAATGAACACAATCTTTTATCCCCCAACATATCGCCTTAGGTTATTTATAATTCTATTATTCGCTTACTAAAGGATGAGCCAGCTAAAAAAAGAGAGAAGATAAAAGACAACATAAATACCTGAGACTGCAGCGCAGAGTTGCTCACATACGTATCTCCAATGTTAGCATACGCTAAATTAGTTCTGGTATCGGGACCGCTCATATTCTGATGATGCAAGGGAACATTGGTGCTGGAACCTTGATGCAAACTGACCGCATCTTAAACGAAAATCAAACAAACTTTTTATTGATATACAATCTTTTTATTAGCGACATTTTAGTCTAGATGAATGGAGCGATGAAGCGTGGACGCGCATGCACATGCAGGGATCAACTTATGAATAATAAAGTGCAAAAAGAATAAATTGTAAGGTAAGGGCGGGGTTTGTAGGCCGCCCACAAAGAAGGTAGGGGGATAAGAAGAGGGGTAGTGTCCTTACAAGCCGCGGACAAGGCGGGCGGGGTGTCGGTTGCTGCCTAACACGGCGATGGTGGTCGCAACACAGAATCAGGGTGGCCCCGTGATGATAGATGGCGACCCCTTAGTCAGCGCCGTGTATGCCTCAGCATGAAATAATGCTGCGCACATATTAATTGAAATCAAACGCTAACACTGACATTTCGCGCATTTAAATTACTAAATAAATTTTTATAAATCATCATCCTTTTTATCACCTGAGTTAGCGGTGTCCTTTAACTCTGTTTCTCCCCTCCCTCACACCCTTGTAAATTCATTACGCGCATTTCTCGACCTGTCGCCCGTGCTGAGTTACGAGAATGTTGCCGACGGCTGGTCTCAAGGTGAAAAGAACCCACCCGTAAGGACACTTTGATTTAAACGGGGGGCACGGGCACGGGCACTACAATGAGCCAATTCCCAATACTAAAGACGTGCTTAATTGCTATGTTTAACAATGGATTTACCTTGAGGTGTCGCTGCATAAGTGGGTTCAGGAAGTAGATAAGGCGTGGTTGTAGGGTATGCCATTGATAGTCCTAAAGGATTGAAGTTGTTCATTTGACTGCTACCCATTTGTTTCCTCCAACGTGCACGGCGATTACTGAACCACACCTGATTATTTGAAGGAAAAATGATTCCGAGGTTTAAATTTTTTCTTTTCGTTTTGTTGGTGTCGAAATCTGACCTGTACGCGAGCTTCTGTCAGTTTAGTTCTTTGGGCTAACTCTTCTCTGGTGTATATATCTGGGTATTGCGTACGTTCGAATGCCTTCTCCAATTCGTCCAGTTGAGTCGCGGTGAACGTTGTCCGACTGCGACGCTGCTTCCGTTTGAGTGCAATACCGGGTTCGGATTCGCAATCCGAGTTGTCAGATTCTCTACCTGTAATTATAAAATTAAAAAAAATTGAGATGAAAAAAAGGAAAAAAAAAAAAATATCTCCAGGTGTAATAAAAAGGGTGAGCAGTGACTTTGCGCATTCTCACGTACGACAAAAACACAAAGGGATCAAAGAAAGAGGGAAACAAAAATTAAACGAATGCTCAATAGACGCGGGTTTGTGTGAACGTGACTCAGCCAGTGTGGCATCCGGATAATTATAGAGCCATTTATAAAAGCAGCGGGCACTACAAAAGATATGGTAAAACTTCAAACAACTACGGGGTTTTCGGGCTCGAAAAACTTGTTGAGAAACATCGGAAATGAAATGTTTGTACTTTTTAATGTCGAATTAAAATTTTAGCCATTTACTGTCACCTTCATCACCGACTTAATTATACATTGCTCCACATTCCTACCTAATTGGCCTAGACGCCGCGCTGTTTCTGCTTCATAAATGAGACAAATTGAGCATGCGCAATTGTCCATCTTCATCAGCCAAAGGCACTTGGACACGCGACAGGGTCATTCAATAATTTAATAATTTAATTCCACTTTCCCCTGGCGTTTTCCAACTCACTTAAGTCATCTGTGTCACTATTAACGTTTTTTTTTTCTTCCGTTTTTTTATTTTTTTTATTTATTTATTTTTTAAATTACGGCAATTTTAAATTTAATCCCCACCCAAAAAAAAAAACATAAACCTTCAAGTAAGAAATACTTTTAAAATTAATACTAGAAAACGAAAACCTAAGTATTTTCCAGGGTATTTTCATCATACAATTAAGACCTTCGATTTTCTTAATGATATACTATTTCTAGGTCTAAAATGCCACTAAATTATATACTCCGAGGTTTTAAGTTTCTCATTTCTTTCGAAAGTATGACGATGTCTATGAATAAATTATCACCGATACGGCAATTTGCAGCCTTCTTTCTCCTTAAAGTAGTAGCAACAAGGCATTCGTTCATAAAAACTCCCGTTTGAAGCTGTAAACCCAGCAAGTCTAAGTTCAACACCCACACATCTGGCCCTACAATGATTGATAAACAAACACATGGCCAAACCCCGAAATAAAAAAATGATTCCAAAAATTAAAACAACCAGTTTGTCCATTTTTTTCCTCTCCTTTTATATCCCTCCGCAAAACACCTGATGGTTATTAGCGAGCAAGTAGGCCTACAAATCTCTCCCGTCACCCTGGGTGGTGGTGGAGGCCGGGGGCTAAGATCGCGTCCTCGGCCACCGAGCCCGCATTTTGCCCCACCCCCTACATCCCCACGACTCGATCCTAATAAATTGGCCAGGGTTGGTAGGTCGGTGCAAATGAAAATTAATACGCTTGGCGGCTCTGTTAACTCCAATCCACTTTCCCTCCCCCAAACAAAAACTACCTGTGGTGGGACCCCTCGCAACGACAAGAGGCGGCAAAAGGTTCATGACAACGCACATTCTGTGTCTTGAGAAATCGTCGACTCAAATCCCCTTTTTCATCGCAAAAAAGATTCATAAAGGAAAGAAAAAAGAAACTTATGTTTTTCTAACATTTTTTTCTTCTTCTTACTGACACTTGATCGGATCAAGTTCTTATAGACGACGTGGTCGAGCATTTCTTCGCACCTGTGTATCGGTACGAAATGAAGGCGCCGGTATTTGCAGGTGGGTTCCCGGGTCCTCCCACGGCCGCTTACGAAGGCGTGAATCTGACATGGGGCCCCTGGCAAGAGCGCCGCGTGCGCCTGCGAAGGACGCGCTTTGAACTTCACCGCATTTCCCTCGGGCCGTGCCGCCTCGCCCCTTCCTCATCCCCCGCTGTTCCCACGGTAGATACACTAGGCCGCCAAGCAACCAATGAAAACCAAAATGGTCGCAATCGAACTAACAAACTGATTTGCTTCAATCGATTTTCGTGCACAAACAATTTGCTTCTTTTTTATTAATTGCCGAAAAATTCGTTCAGCGAAAGCCCAATGATTGAATAAACTTACAAATAATGTAACAAATTATAATGTAACAGATTATAATGCAACAGATTATAATCCATTTTTTATTTTAAATTATTCCTAAATAATAGCGCGTTCAAACTGTACAGATAAGTTTTTCAACCATAGTTTGTCCATAGAAATTTTCATGCATCAGTTTTTTGCAATTTGCCGCCAGATGTGTATCGGATATATAATTAGATGGTTTTTGCTTTGGATCGATGATAAAAGACATTTATCGCGACAGAAGCGAGAACTTTTCTCTTTTTTAATGTCTAAACTAAAGGGAAAAGAGTAGAGTCTCTAGAGTATTTTAAAAAAATATTACACAAGGACCTAGACTATGTATTTTCAAGTTATTGATGAATCCGATTCAATTTCTTACCATATTTAAATTTTAAAATGATTAAACAGTTCAATCCTCCGCGACTATTTTGCGACAAGACATTCATCTTCGTTCATTTTTGTGAAAGCGAAGATGAATTCGAGACTCGAGTTGCGATAACCCCGTGTCTACCTCAGCATCTGATCCATCATCTGATAAGGCGGCGTCGCGTGCGCTTCATAACAACCGTATAAATAAGCGACATGTGGATAATTTTTACTCATTTACTGCCTCCTTCAGGCAACTTCATGCTTTCATTTTTAAATCAGACAAACATCTTTTTTTTTCCTTTCTTCTTTTAAACTCCCCTCGACTCATTTTTAAACTTCTATTTAAAATTAAATCGATGATATTATAAAGAGAAATAGAAAAGGCTTGGCTACTCGTTGGCAAATTACCCACATATTTTCGCAAACTCTTGCACAGGTGTAAATTAAAACCGGCAACTTGTACGGTCTGGACCCCCTTAGTGTGTTTTGATTAAAAAGCGACACGGATCTAGGCACGGCAACACTCATCATTACGTCGCACTTCCAAAAAGAACATAACTACTAACTTGTTCCTTTATAATTTCATTTTAGCGCTTATTTGAAACAAAAAATAAAACTTGTAAGCTTTTAATATATTATTTCACCATCATTTTAATAAATAAACTAAATTTAATTTGAGGTCTCTTTCAAGTCAAATCCCCGTAGCATTTCGCTACAAATCAATCAGAGCCCAAACAACCAAAAGTGCAAGTTTTTATAGGCGTGTCAGGGTGGTCAAGTCCTCGGCCCCTTGGCGGGAGCCGTGAAACGAGGCCCCGTTCATTTGAGCCGTGTAATTGCCCGGTTCCGCTTCATTGGAGATGCAAGACTTTCTGCGATTCGATCGCACCGCTGCACATGCTTCCGACTTCTCAGCCATAATTACTCAGCCCCCATTTTACATACATCTTTTTAATGTTTGATTTCAGTCGGCAACACACAACCAAAAAAAAGTTAATGATAACAAAAAGCTAAGAACACAATTCACGGCTACCACGTAATTTCCTTGTCAGTTTTGAAATATCCACTAATTCAACCTGATTAAAGTTAAACATCGGGATAGATAAAAACTTAACAAACCCCGTCAGTCAGACACCTGTTCCAGGAGACATATTGCTCTCCAAATATTCCCGACACCTTTTTCGATATTATTGGGCCGAGTCGAGGGAGTTGGACTGCGATTGAGCTGTAAGGCCGCCATGTTTATGGACTGTGATTACAGGGTGGCGTTCGAGGGCTCCTTGTCTTAATTCCTAGCTCCATGCATCATTAGGGTTTGGCCTGTGACCTTAATCACTCGGCTACACGCAACGCCTGTAGGGATACACGTGAGAACAGTCCCTCCCTCTCCCTTTTTCTTATCCTCCCCCTATCACCTGGGCAGCTGAGATTTATTGACAATTGACTCTTAAAAAATAAAGAAACGAAAATTCAAACCAGCGATCCAATAAATAATCTAAAACCCACAAAAAAGAATCAATTCAATTAGCCTTAGACTAATTAAGAAAACATTTTAATATTTCTCGTTCAAACTAAAATTAAAGACAAGTAGATCTTAAAATTTCCTTTTTGATCGAGATGTGATAAACTTTCGACGAGAGAAACGCTGAAAAGATGGACAAACACAAACTTGAGTTTTGCGAAACAAAAATGAGCACATATGTTCGAGGCCCTTCCCACCGGGGTTGCAGCTAGAAGTGCAGTAATAGCTTGGTTTGACAGACACTGCTCATCAGGTGAAGCGCAGGTGTGAAAGCAACCCACAGCGGGTTGGAGGTGGGCTCCTCAGCACAAGGTGATAATGGGCTGACATTTCCCCGAGGGATGGAGCCAAACCGAAACGCGGCCCCCAACGGTTCATTGTGATCCAGGAGCATGCGCAGAGGGGTGCGAGAAGATGCCTCTTCATTCGACAGGGTGCGTGCACAATGGAAGTCATATACGCAGAGTTGGCATCAAAAGGAGTCGACCTCGCCAAACACGGACCTCCCGCCGAGGGCATCAGTGGACTGTGTGTTCCCAAAGTACTTTCGAACGCAATTGTCCGTTAAAATGAGGCGAATTCCTCGAGAGCCCACCCCGGGGCTTTCACATCTTATTACATCACATGTACACAAAAGTCACCGTCTCGGAACATTAAACAAGACAAAGGAACGACATGTCATGTTTGATGATAGAAACCGTTCAACTATTTAATCCAGGAATTATTCACATGACCAATTACAAAAACTGTTTTCAATATTTTCAATTCATAAACACGAACGTTCTCACGAGCCAATTCAAGTTTACCACTTTCCTATACATCAAATATTCATTTGTTTCGCTTATTTAAGGGTACAAGTTACAAGTGTAACTTTACTAATCGATTTTATCTCCCTTATTTTCTCTCCATACACCAATTTCACATCACTTTAAGCTTGCAAAAGCAAATACCTCGATGCTTTAACAGCAAACCGAGAAGTCAAATTTCCCCATTTCCTCTGTAAGGTGATTCTTAGTCGGTGGTCAATGGGCCAAAGCAGGTGACACCACCTGCCAACTAGGGTCTTTCTCGCCCAACTTAAAGGGGGGTCGTTACAGCCCATTAGAGACGCGCGAGCCACCCCCACAACAACCGACGAACAAAACTGAACCCTTAAAAAACATACCGGTAAACGCAAACATCACATTTAAATCACTTAGGAATAGCATTGGGGAAAAGATTGGGGGAAAAGACAAGGAGATGAGATAAAAAGAAAAGCTGTCAACCACTAATAATGGAAAAGGAAACGCGAGGGGTTAGCGGGTAATATTGGACGCGTGACCCGACTGTATCCGCTCCATTAATGGCGCCTTTCCACTTATTAGCCACTAAAGGCGGCCACAAATTCATAAACTGGGGAAGAAATTTCTCCTTCTAGCTGACTAATAATTAGTTTACTGCATAAGTATTAAGCAATATATATTTGAAGTTGTTTTAATCTAATGATAATTTGATTTGCGAGCAATGACTCGAAATTTCATTCATTTTTGCACGAGGCGGCGTTGCGTTTTCATTCATCTGCCTGCGCCCAGGTGATGGATGCGTGGGCGGATCACATCTTTTCTTACCGCCCTCTAATCGTGAGGAAGCCGTAGGCAAATAACTCATTACATTCGAGGTGGGTTGTGCTGGTGGACCGCGGTGTCAAAAGAGTATGAAATTTCGCATTTGACCACCTTGTCCGCAGATATTTCAATCATATACAATTTAAAAATCATTTAACTGCCTCGAAAACGATAAATTGAAAACTTTTACTTACCCAGAATTCCATCGATGGTGTGCTTAGTGCCCCCTTTTTCCATGTCCTTACGGTCGAGAAGCAAATCCTCATCCATTTCGCCCTTTGAACGTCCCCTGAGTACTCTGCTAATGGAACTCACCGACGGTGCAGTGCTTCTGTCACAAATGCCCTCCTGCTTAACGAATAATTTTTATATTTTTAAAATAATTGCGAGAAAATTTATTTATTTAATTTTTGTTGTTGTTTTAAAAACAAAATGTTTTTTTTTTCTTTCTTTCTATATTTATACTTACTTTGATTAATCTGTCACGAATTTCCCAACTAAAAATACCCGGATTCTCTTTCTTATATTCTTCGATTTTTTTCTCCACTTCAGGTGTAGCAACTCGAGGTTTGCTGCCCCCGATTACACCTGGTCGGATGCTACCCGTTTCCTAGCAACAGAATAAAACAATTCAACATAAATTAAGTCACCCATTTCCTCCCCTTCGTTTCTTATATATTGTCATACTAAATTATGTCATAAAAATTCAAAAAAACCTGAAGGGTTTATTTATTTTTATTTATTAAAGTTAAAAGAGGCCGATTGATTCTAACAGCCTGTCAAGCTAGTTTTTATCTTTGTTCGTCAAAATGCAAATTGCTTGTTCGTCACTTTTCCGCTCAATTAAATTAGCGAGTATTAAGAAACGAATTAGATGCCAATCTCACCTGATATCTGTTGAGAATTTTCGAGACGCAACCGTGAGAGACGCGCAGTTGACGGCTGATGACGCACGGCCGGATTCCTGCTGCCGCCATTTCGACTATCTTGAGTCGAATGTGGTTCGGCAACGGTCGTCCATTGATAAACACTCCACCCAACTGATTCACACGACCCTGGCCTGAAATTAAACGAAAAATTCGCTAGTTAATTACACAAATAACAACATTTTAAGAAAAGATAAAATAAATCAAAAATTAATAAATCTTTTTTTCTAAATGATAATTATAATTTTATCACCTGAGGCCAGACACGTGAACAAACACGACTGAATACCACCCTATACCCCTCTTGGGGAATTGAAAGTAATGACGTCATTTCATTTGCTAATGGATTATTTCAATTGTAGAACCCTTCCTGCCTACATAATGGTGTTTGGTCTAATGATAAATATTGCTGAACACACGTTTTCCAAGAAATGCCTTGTTCGGAGCAATAGATACGAGCTCAAGTGAATGACCGCGTGAGTCTGGCGATGTATGGTATGCTAAATGCGCGGCATTCGACTCAAAAGATGGAAGGAAACGCTCCCCTGCTGGCTAATTATGCTGCCAACATGGCGGTGTTCTGTGTGACAAGTGTAATTAATTAAGCACTAATGCCGTAATGACGGGCTCGCGCGGATGCCAAGTCTGGCATGCAGGAAGGATGAAGACAAGAAACGACGTAAAAGAATCGTGTCTAGGCGCCACGTTATCGATCAATATACCATCGAACATTATCAACACCCCAGGTGAGGATTTTTACAAACAATTAACAATGGTATATTTATTTTATTTAATTCTTTTTAAAATAAAAGAAACAAATTGTAGCCTGATGGTTCGTGTTATGTGGATGTAGATGTTTGCTCGAGCACATTTTTCAACGGCTTTCCATCATGTACAACAAATGCAGTTGTTTTGCTTCTAAAATGAAGACACTTCTGCGTGATAAGACCGCTGAAAATGGCGCATTTAGGGTGAGAAAAAGCGCGCGTGACTGAGTTTGGATGCAAGATGCAACTGTTGAAAAGGGGACTTCTTTCTTCTCTCTCTTATTTTTTTATCTCCTTCACAGATGGAGAACAGAAGGCACAAAAAAAGGAACTTGTCAATGACACAAATGTTGAGTCGAGTTGTTTGTGCTCCACTTTGTAAAAGGTATACCGCCGGGCCAATGTTAAGTGCTTTCTCAGATTTCAATCTATCTTAACACGTGGAAGGAGATAATTTTGAACATTTTTTTTTTCTTTCACCTGAATGATTGTACTTTCTATACTTTTTCTGCAGTATTAGATTACTTTGTTTGTTTCTTGTAATCAGTTTCAACGACAAGTGTAAAGCTTCTTGTTTCAATAAATCACTGACAATTTGGAAACATCAATAAAAAATCTTGACAAAAACCCAGCTGGAGATTAGTTAACCCTTTCATCCGCAAGATTTTGAGAACCGGGAGAGGACGCCGAAGAGTGAGCTGCTCCACTCAGACATTGATACCCTATAATCATGAGCCGGGGGGGGTCACTTTAGATCTTTGGCCGATTGTCACAAGCAGCAAGATGGAAGAAAAGACCCATCATTCAATTAAACGCTCAAACTCATTTCAACCTTTCAACCTCACTTGTTGTAGCCATAAGCCCTCCCAAGCAGACGCTGCAACATTCCGGAGAATGGTGTCAAAAACAACACAGGTATAATCACAAAACGTGTCAAATCATTTTTAAACTTATATCATTAGTGCGAAGGAAAATTGTGTCGGATATAATAACCAATTGCATTTCTTCCTTTTGTTCAATCAAAAGTTGTAATTTGGCTTCGACATCATCAGCGGGAAGGTAAAATGGCAATTTAAATTATCTAACTTTTGTTTATTTCTCCCTGTCATCACCTTATGATTGGTGCAATTACTCGTCTGATCGTTTTACACTCGCGTAAATTTGTTTCTTCTTTATTTAATGGCATTTCACTCCCCTCTTTTAGTTTTCTTTTCTTTCAGGTGTTAACACGGGAAACATCTGCGCGCCTTTTTTCTTCGCCAAAAACATAATAAAGTGTTCATTAAAGTGGCCAGCGGCTTCCCTCCATCACTGGATCTGCGCTGAATATTAATCGCGCACACTCAACCATTATAGGCCTGTGATTTCCACACATTAAGATGCCTCGGTATCTCTGACAGTTGAGTCCGTTTCACCCTGTGGGGGCTCCTCTGATGGATACCTGACAATTATTCGCCAAACTCGCTGCCTTTTCTGTCAGGTACTGTCCCTCATAATCACACCCCCAGCACGTGTCTTAAAAAATTTCCCCTCGCATTTTGATCATGGGTGGCCTCGATTGCATTGCAAAATTGCTACGAAATTATTTCATACGCGCATGATACCTAACACCGTTAGTGTAGCTCGTGTAGAGTCCGCTGCACTCGCCTTTCGTTGCACCCTCTCGACCGAACCCAAAAAAGGACTCCGATTGCAAAGACGGGTGTGTTTTAGGGGCGCGTGCTGCTTGGCTGGTCCCCAAAGTGCTCGGAAGCATCTAAGACCCATATTGTCTATAAATGCCTCGGTGTAATTTGAACGAAACCCTGGGTTCTCTTTCTACCACCCTTCCCGCCTTCATCTTCTAACTCACCGCCTCTGATCACTGACTCCCCCGCAACATAACGTTCTCCCTCTTCACTCCTATGAAAAGGGGATACAAGAACTAAATGAGCCACTTTGGGAGTCTTAAAAGAACATTTTAAAACTTAAAATGGATTTACAAGTGATAAGGTTCTGGAGGTGCAGAAAGTTAGCGCGTGCGGAATGACTGTCCTCATGTTTTCACAGGATGCGGGCAATTGCAAACGATCTCATGAGTGATAACAAACAAATAATATTCACAGGGGGAAACAACAACTAACAGAACCTTGGACCAAAAAAAAAAAAACCGTTTGTTTAGAAATTTTCCAATTTAATAAAATTTCATTAAATTAAATTGAGAGCAGCCGCGCCCAAACAATTGCGTGCTTTTCCAGATGTAATATCAGCGGAAAAGACAAGCAAATGACATCAAGAATAGTTGGGAAAAATTGAAAGTGTTTGGCGTTTATTATTGTAGTCTAACATTTGAAAATTAAAAATCATTTGCAAATGAATTAATAAAGTTATTATTTCCTAAAGAAATAAATATTTTAGACAAAGCTTTAAATTTCTTTCTATATCGTTCGGTGTACGTTGTTTATTATTTAGTTCCTGTTTAGTTAACGTTTAGTTTATCTACGCAACAGCTAAACCAAAATGTTATATTAACAACATGAATTATATTTCAATCTAAGCGTAACAGTGGCGTTAAATATTTAAATATACTAAATTAAACCACATAATTAAATAAATCAGTTAACTGCTGGTCCATTTATCAAAAATTAAAGTTACATTTTTAAATCAACTAATGTGTACCGTAAGTTTTAAATTTTGAAGAAAAAAATCGAAGCAACGGCTTCGAAGTATATGAGAAATGTATAGTTTACCTTGAAAAGGGTATCCCGCGAAAATGGGTCTCATGTTGAGTGTTGTAGACATGGCCATGTCAACCGTTGATTTTATCTTTGGTTATGGGTAAGGACAAGAGTCACAGGACAGGAGTCACAGAATGACGCCGTGTTGGTTATTCCTTGTAGTGAGTCGAGTCAGATGGCTATGAGTTGCGAACACAGAAAACCTCGTGCTGAGGCAAGCGGGCGGGGGTGTTGTGAGCCTTGTCTCGGTTGCTCATTGGTCGGTTACAGTTCCCTCCGCCTCTGGCAGGCCACGCATCGCAAAGAAGTGATGGTCGGGTAGGCGCAAGGCTTGTCACGAGTCAGTTTTACGAGATGTCTTAACAAATGATTAGTTTTATTGCTCATTAATTAAGCTTTTTCCTCGAGGACATTTTTAAAATAATTTGTTTTTTGTTTGAGTTTTTTAAAGTTAAAACATATTTCTAAATTTTAATTTTTCTTTAATTTTCAATTTCTTGTAGTTTAGTTGATGTTATCATTTGTAAATTCTGCAACAAAAAAATTTGGAAAACAGAGCAGAGTGAGTTAAACAAAACTAGTCTCTCCTTTTTTTGGGGAATCGTTATCGTTACCTGACATTTCAATGTCCCGGTGATGTGTTGGTTGTAAAATAATAATGGGCTCCATCAGTCGTTTTCAGGGAGTTCAATGAGTTTTCTCGAATTCATCATGATTATGTCCTGCCTGGGGTTACTATTCTACCTAGGTGATCTTTTGTCCCCAATCGTGTCTTCACCGTGGTTAAACTCGACGGGGATTCCAATAAGGGAAACGAGAAGCCGCGCGCTCCTAGCTCGGTTTGTGCCCGAGTCGCACTCCTGCTGTTACTTTTCAATATTGTCCCATCTGAATTTTTTACATGTAAACAACACTTTGACATCGCAAACTTCTATACTATATGTAACAGTTTATTGTACGATAAATAACAAATCCAAATTCAAACTATTTTAAGCAATTAAAATAATTAATTAACAAAAATATTGATAGCGGATTTAAAATGAAAAATTAATTCAAAGGGATTAATTAAGTTGGAAATTTATTTTTGCATTTAGTGTCTTGACGAAATTTGTTGCGTTTCGGTGAGAGACTGAGAGAGGCGCGTCGAGAATCGATGTTCCTTGTTTTCCAGTCTTTTGTTCCCCTCTTCAAGCAGATGAGGCCGAGCAAAAATACCGAGAACCGAGGCCAATTCGGAACAAATAACCTTACCGATGCCGGGTAGAGGAACGAGAAATTGGCAAATGCAATGAAAAACTAAAGCCAAATGGCATGGCCCTGCAAATATCCATGACACAACCACGAACATCACATTGATGCACTTGTCACTTGGTTTTAATATCATTTTCTCGGTGATTTCGAACGGCCTAACTTGAAATAAAGACTAGTGCGAGTGCGATTTCAATTCTTTCACGAGTTAAATTTGGTTTCGGTCATTTTTATATCATTTTGCAGCAGAGTTCATATTTATCGTTAATTTTAAATGCCTCTTTGAAGCAGATGGCAATATGCCTGACGTACAAATACCGTACATTTAATCTGCTACCGACGTTACGATGTCTAACAGATGTTTCTGATTTATTAGAACAGAAATTTAATAACACAAATTTTTTAGATTCTAGTTCAAAATGCTTATCACACGCCACTTTACTTTGAATCTTTTGCATGTTGCAAGATCTTTATTTCAGTCATCCTTGAGGAATGTGGCCCTAAACCGCACGTGTTATTTTTACCAAAAATTTATTTACTTCTGTTTTTACCGAGGATTTTTTACATTTAGACGTCTACGGTTTTCACTTCGTTATTCACACTCGTACGACTCACCCGCCATCTATCGTTCAAATTAAAAATTAAATCTGTATACGTTTACGTAACAATTGTAAACAGGTTTATTGCCGACATGAGAACTTGTTTGGTGGTTAAACAAAACTTGCTTCGTCGTTGTTTTTGACGAACATTTTCATCTTTCATTCAGATAATTTATGCGTTAAGTGTCATTGTCACAAGCTCACGAAAGGAATATTATATTAAGACACGACTAAATAATGCGAGCAAGTAAATGAATCAACGAGTCGGAGCTCATAATTGCTTATTAAATTATAATAAACATTAAAATTACCTTATAAGTGTACCACGCCGTTGCCCCACAATACCACCGCGAGTTGGCGATAAAAATATTCGTAGTTAGCAATTATTTCCGTGTAAATAAATGAATTTTTTATTAAACTCAAAAAGGAAGACAAAATAAAATACACTCGGCCAGTTGAAACAAAACGGGAGCACGGAAACAACTTTTGCCAAAATGGTGGCAGAGTAAAAAAAAAATTAAAAAAATTAAAGAATTTCTTTAACTTTTTTAAGTGTTTTTAAAAGAAATAAAATAAAACTCCACACAAAATAAAATATGTAAGCCCCGTTTAACTAAGATTTTAATTAGTATATAAACAAACACAATAAAATCTTACCTAAGCTACCACCCGAAAAATAAAACATAAAAAGTTCATATATATTTATATATATATATATATTAATTCTTTTCATGGCCACACTTATCTTTGGAATGTCCAAATTATGTATTAAATAAAAACAGGTTATCACAATAAAAAACAACTAAAAATCCAGCACGATAAATATATATATATATATAACCCCATCACCATTGGCAGTAATAAAATTACAATAAAAACAAAACCAAAAAAATCAAAAACAAAAAACTCCTTTGTCAATTGATATGACAAAGCCAAAAAATACTAAAAAAATAAAACAAAAACAAAATAAAATTCAAAATCAAAGGCAACTAAATAACTAAGTCATTAATAATAAATGGACATTAAAAACTTAGTGCTGCTCAAATCGCCGGTATTAAGTACAAGTTCTCACTAAATCAACTCGCACATGATCACTAATAAAGAGACAAAGAGAAAACGGCAAAGCACAGGTAAACTCATTTTGCAATTAACACAACCAAGGTATTTAAATCAATCAACCAATTAATTAACCAATCAACTCAGGACTAACGTGAAAAACTAATTGCTCAAGTGTGGTGAAGACAATACAAAAACATGAAGATATGTTATCAATGTTTTCTCGCTTCCCTTTCAACAAGAGCTGATTGTGAAAGATTTCTCGGCTCACGTGATCCAATCACAATTGGCCAAATCGATAGTCGGGAAAAGGATCACGCAACGGAGGCTTTAAGGTGCTCGGGTGATATATTAACGCGTCTTCAAAGTGCAGTCATCTCTAAGAGACACCATCTACTAGTTTCTACACTGTGCTCAAAAATCTATCGTATCGAATGGCACGACAATCGCATATGGAGGACGAGTCGGTCGCAGTTAAGAATTCAATTTCAGTCTTGTTGATTTAAGAAAAAAAGAAGGGGAACAAAAATCACCATTATGGCATATCACTTCCAGCAAAAAAACAAAAAAAAAAAAAAAGAAAAAAAAAAAAAAAAAAAAAAAAACCCCCACAACC
>JAQFXT010000159.1:0-67785 GCA_034683725.1 Strigamia crassipes
TCAAAAATTCTCAAAAATTCTCAAAAATTCTCAAAAATTCTCAAAAATTCTCAAAAATTCTCAAAAATTCTCAAAAATTCTCAAAAAAAAAACATAATAAAAAGTGATTAATAAATATATTTTTGTGTATTTAAAGGCAGCTTATGGTGGTTATGTGTATCCATATGCCAAAGAAAATGTTGAAGGTTTTACGTCAACATCTTCCGCCTACCTCAATGCTTTTTTCTGGGTGAGATTCGCGTTATTTTAATTAATTATAATTTCCAAGCGATGGTAGTGGTGCAACTAGGGTAACTGCAGGGGTTCTATGTCTAAAGATAAAAGGAAAATCGACTGCTGTGTAAAAGTTGATTAATTTCAGCTATCTTTATTGTTTGCTTGTTTGAAAATGCATTTCTGGTTGCACCACTGAATTCAGAATTCTAGATGATTAAAAAGCCAAACTGTTGTGGCCACAAATAAAGTGAAATTGTCACTTAACTTTTAGGCCACTTTGTCAAAATGCTTTTAACTTTCCCTTAAAGCTTTCAATATCCATGAAAGACTAATGAGTTTGTCTCCACAGGGAACTTTTGCTTTTGGTCGACTCATTTCCATCGCCTTATCAACTAAATTATCACCCGAGTTCATGCTTGTGTGTAACATAGTAAGTGATTCCAAAAAATAAAAATAAAATTTTAATTTATTTATTTATTTATTTATTTATTTTTATTTATTTATTTGCAGTGTGGTTGTATTTTTTCCTTTGTCTTCATGTTGTGTTTTCCTCATCATCATGCTGCCATATACATAGGCACATTCATCTTTGGTATTTTTTTGAGCAGTGTTTACCCCACGTCTATTTCTTTGACCGAAAAGTACATCAGTGTTTCATGTTCGTATAATATAACAAGTTGATGATATTGAAGAAATTTTAATGTTCTGTCTTGTTATTTAGCTGTTTTAGCCAGTTGCATTATTGTTGGAGCTGCTACAGGAGAAATGATTTTTCCAGTCATAGTTGGCCATGTAAGAAAACAATAAACACAGTATTTGAATTTTGCTTTTATTAATGTAATTACAATGTTTTTTTTTCAGTTATTCGAAATGCCTATGGGTCCTATTGGGCTTTTAATCACCGGTTTGGTTGTCACCATACTTTCTTTGATAGTTTATGGTGCAATTTGGTTACTCGGCAATAGTATTATTCGAAGAACCGGTAAGAAATGTTGAACTTGTAATTTTTTTTAGTCTTGATATCTTTTAAAAGCCAGTTGAGTTTTACGACTTAAGGTGCGTTGCATAATTATAAACCCATCCTACATTTTGCTGTTTTAGACATTTTCAAAGGGAATATATAAATTGACTATAATTTTAAGGCACAAACTGTGTATTATAAACAAAAACCTTAAATTACATATAATGATTTTGTTAAGAAAAGAATTGATTTTTAGTTCTAAATAGAAGAAATGTTTGAAAGGCTGACAAAAACTTTGTTGCTACATTGTGAATAAATTGAAAATCATTTCAGCCACACCAGGCATGATGGGTTTAATCAGCAGTTTTATTCCTAAGCGGAGTTCTGAAGAGGAGGATTCTGGATTAGTGACACACCATGTGAAATATTATTCAAGAATGAAGAGCAACATGTCTGAGAGCAGTTTTGGAGGAGATGCTCCTAGTGAGACAGGACTGGACATGGATGAAGAAACAACAACAACGGCTCATTAAAAATGCCATCCTGTAAACCAAAGATGGTGTATTAACAGTATTATCTCTTTCGCTTCTTTCTCTATCCCATTTCACTTTCTAATCTCAAGATTGCAAATATATCGCAAATGTAAGCTACACACTTGACACTGCTATATTGTTTTTTTTTAAATACAATCATTATTATTGTTTTTATAATTTATAATTTATGAAAGTTTTATTCAAGTTGTTATAAGTACAAAGATTTTAATTATTTTATAATGTATATTCTATTTTGGTTATAAGTTATGCACTGGTTGTATACATTTTTCTGATTTTGTGGATTAATTTATTTCAAAGAATTTGTTGTTGTTGTAGAGAATAGATGTTGTGGTTTTAAGTGCAATTTTTGTTTTACAACAATTTTTATTACTTAAATAATTTTTAATTTTCTATTTTTTTCAATTTTTTGGTGATGTTTTTAAAAAAAAAAATTATTTCTAGGATAAATTGTTTATAGTTTACAGTTTCCTTTGCAATACCAAATTGGGTCTTGAAAAACCATCCAATCATTGCTGTACAAAATAATTTAAAAAAATAAAAATATTTTGCTTTAAAAATTGTGGACAAAAATTAAATTTTTTTTACACTGCTAAAATATATAAAAATTTTCAAGAATGGTTGTTTTAAAAAATTTGATTTTGTTCAAGTAAATATTAATTTTTTTCGCTTGAGGTATTGAGCAGGCACTAGCTGTTCTGTTAATGCCTGCTTCAGTCTCAACAGTACATAAAATCTCATTAACAATTTGGTATTGCATAGGCGATTAAGATTTCTTTCCTGATGTATTGCAGTAGCTAGAAACCATAGCATGTCCTGCTACTTGCTTGATACTGCATTTTGAGCATTGCTAACTTAAGATTGGTTGTTGTATACATGTTCTGGTACCAAGCACCAGAATGGAACTATAACTTGACAAACTATTGTAAAATTTGTTAATAAAAATTAAAAGCCAATATATTAAAGTATTTATTTATTTATTTTTCACTTGTGTGCATTTTGTGAAGGATTTCATAATTTGTTACAGAAAAAAAATAATGTTAATTTTTTTAAATATTGAATGTGGGTATGCATCAAATAATATGGGTATGGGTCCACATAAAACAATGGCAAATTTAAAAGAAAAAGAAAATTCACTCTTTGATGGATCATGCATTCAGTCAGATTTTAACTAATTTGAATGTTTGTGCCCTATACTCATATTATGTATGAATAATTAATAGTTTCGTATACATATTGTACTTTTTGTTTCTCACGACAATCGTTTGTGCTTGGCATTAACTTAGCAATAAAATCAAAACCAAAAAAAGCCCTGCAACTAACAGTATTAAATCCATTTTTGCCAAATTGTAACTTTTTATTCATTTTACTGATTTTGTAAATTAAATTGTCTTGTGCAACTTGAAGGAATGTAAGTGAATTTGAAATTTAATATGACTGAGATATAAAAAAAAATCCACTTGTAATTATATAAAACAAATAAAATAAGTGTTTAGTTAATGTTTGTTTAAATAAAACAAGAAAAAATTAACTCCAATTTTTTGAATTTTGAATTTTAAAAAAGTAACGCTGTCAACGGAAGCCATGTTGTAGTGATTCCGCACATGACCACGTGATCATCGCCCGATTCAAAAACATGGCAGACGTCAACCGTCGAGAGAAGTATTTCAAAAACATGGCAGACGTCAACCGTCGAGAGAAGTATTTCAAATTTCGAAAACATAGAGGGTAAGTGATGCCAACATTTCAAATAATGCACGTATTTATTATTATTAACAACAGTTGTTAATGTACTAACCAAAACTGAATAATTTGAGCAAATATAGAATTACCAAATTCCGCAAAATAAGTGTTCAGTCAAATAAGAATTTGCTGCTAAAACATTTTATTTTTCAAAACTTTAAAAACATCTAAAACATATTATAATGACATTACATGCTTATAATTTGTTTAACCCCATGATAAAAATCATAGAAAATATAAAGTTAAAAGTTTGATTTGAAATTGCTACAATTTAAACCAAAAACTTAAACAAAAAAAAAATAATTGTATCAAATCAGAAACAGACACCTGATGTGCACATCTCACTATTCAATAATCTCTAAAATACACATAAAAAGAATGATACAATGACAAGCTGCAGCTAAACAAACTCAATATTCATTGACAGACTTGCTGATCAGCCATTTTGCACTCATCCCAATACAAAATATGCACTATCTTTAATTAAATCCACTCAAATGATTGAAAATAACATAAAATAACAAAATATAGACAATTTTTGTGTTTTCCTCAATTACCAAATACTGAATCATTGGTCGTGTGACCGTATTTCCGGTGTCCAAACATTTGACCGGTTAAACTATAGCAAAAATAAACTGCGTGAACCGTAGAAATGAAATGTAAAAATGTTGATAATTGGAGAGATCGGCCCAACTATGCGTTGGTCTATGTTACCTGTATACACAATACCGGTAACGCGTCAAGCAATAAAAGGCATTGGCAGGCACAGGGCCCACATTAGCAATTTGGGCCATTTTGGATTAGATTAGTGGCTGTTTTCGACCGAGACTGGTATCATTCGGCTCAGCTCCTCGAGCTCTATCTGTACACTAATTTTCGTCATTATCTGAAGTGGCCGCTAATTTCAAGTTCAGCGGTGGGGCCCTCCTCTCCTGGGAATGCCCTAACCGCAAATTTTCAAATTGGTTCAATTGCATTAAGGCCCTGTGTGTATAAACTATACAAAATATAAAATATTGATGCGAAGACGAGAAAAACTAGCGGTTTCTCATGAAACATTTGTTTCTTTTCATAAGGTCATTTTTGGCTCTACGGTATACGATATTTGATATTATGTAGTAAAAAGGTAAGGTAACATTACAAAATCCTAAAATTATTCAGTTTTATCTGATTTTTAACAGATTGATCGATTTGTATGCAATTACACACATTACAAGCACATGAACACTGGCCGTCTAGTTACCGTAATTAATGGGACAGTCTGGCTATTACATGTTTGATAGGTAAAGTACGCATTAGTTGTTTGAAATTACATTTGTAATGCAGTTTTCGTAATTCTGTTTAAATAACAATTTAAAAGTATTTTATTTTTATGGGACTCTTTTTTTTCTTAAAACCATACGCCCGTGTGAACTATTTCTCTTTTTCCTGGGGGTGTAGCCCAGGAAAAGGAACGGCAACTGCTGTTGTATACTCTGTTTGACGAAACTTATGACAAACTCCCATTGGTTGGGCTTATCACAAGCTCAAAGATACATATAACTTGATCATGTGATCATTTTAAACCAATAAGGAAGAGTTAAATTTAAAAATGGCAGTTTAATATTCACTAAAATGTTCCTAAAATAAATTATTGACCACGTACAAATAAATATAAAAATAAAACTTGAAAAAGTTTATAATAAACATATTTGAAGTGGCCAGAAAAAAAATTAGAAACTGGAACCGAAAGTGGGTCTAAAACTGAACCCGACCGGGCCAACCGGTCAAGGTTGCTTCTAGAATTCAAAATGAGCCAGACTGTCCCTTTAAAGCAGTTGCTTAAAAAAAGATGTGTGATTGCAAACATAAATTACCCTATATACTCGTTCAAAGCCGGCTTATGAACGGACAAAGAGATTTTACCATCAGAAGTATGGCGACATCTACGACGATAGTGGAAGTGTGATGGCAGAACAATTTTACGAAATGCCGTATTATAATCCGCTTTGGAGGGCAAGTCTAGAACGAGTGTATGTGGTATTTTGAATTTTCCAGATTAGCAGCAAAGAATTTTAAATCTAAAATGTCACAATTGCCAAAACAAAAGTGCTGTATTCATCCATAGCAAACAAGTATTCTAGAGCAGGAGTTCTCAATCTATGTTAAATTATATTAAAATAATGGTTGATTATTATAACAGGATGTGTACTTTAAAGCGTTCCAGGCAAATATTGAAGAATTCAAATTGTAAGTTAAAAATTAAATAAATCTAAATCGATCAAGAACACTAAAATAAATGTTTAAATTGACCAAACCGATTGAATTCAATATGTAACTTGCGAAAGAAATCTAGGTTCTGTCAGAGCCATTTACGCTATTATAATGTCGGTAACATTGGACTTGATTCACTTATATTGCTTAAAATTTCGCACCAAAGACTGCTGAAGAGGTTCATTCACTTCCATGTTCAACACATGATGCACCTGTAATCCTTTAATTCGAAAAACTCAAGTTTCAATTGGATATGGTTTGCTCACAATAACTGAATTAGGTCCAATGAGCTATACAGTTGAAAACGTATTACCTTACCTTGAATACTTTTTTTAAAAAAAAAATACATTGTTGATTCCAAAGAAAAAAATGTTTTGACATAATCAATTTCTTTATACATTTAAATAATATGAATGTTGAATTTGAAAAAAAAAAAAAATTGGTGAATTCTTTACTATCTTTTCAAAAGTTTTGCTGACATGGTTTGGGCACAAAATTGCAAACTTCTTCATACACCAACCCTGAAAGTTATTATAAAACAATTTATTACAGACCTTACTGTTAAAACAATTTAGAACTGCATGATTTTACAAACAATCATACCTACTGTTTTGTGGTTTGGAATTTTTGTTTTCTGTTTCGAAAAACCTTTAACCCAATTTTTCTCTCTCCAAATTGATAACTCTTTGGAGCTTCTTTAGATTAGCGGGCGTTTTCGATACAGCTAGCCTAACTTTGCTAATAAGTAGATCGCATCTCCCATATCCGGGAGTTGAGACTGCTATCACACGACTCAGCTCCTCGAGCTCTATCCGTAAACTAATTTTTGTCATTACGCCATTTGCGCCATGTACTTTTACGTTATAAAAACCCCCGTTATGCCTATAACTGTAGTAGAAAACTCATAAGTCTAACGGAGCTTACACTATATCAAAAAACAGCGTAGCCAATCCGGATTTTTTTTTACTATTTACGTCACTGTGACTTCATTGACCAAAAATTGCGATTTGAAATGACCTTGTTCGCCGGCATTTTAAATTCTCCACTTCATTCCCAAGAGAAACACATGTTACTGTTTATCTCATTGTTTTCCCTTGGAAATCATTTCAATTCACAATAATAAAGTTGTGGCATTGTTTCGAATTAGTTCAAACAGAAATTGTATCTATATTTAATCTAAGAAACAGTTCCTAGTTTCGAAAATCACGTGACTTTGTAAGGTAAGTCGACTTACGTGACTTTGTAAGATAAGTCGACTTTTATAACCATAACGTGAAAGTGCAAACGCAAACTGAACTTTTATATTTTTACGTTACAATATTTATAACGTAAAATTGACTATAACTTTAAGGGAAAAGTACATGGCGCAAACTCTGTATTATCGAAAACGGCCGCTGCTCTAGAGTTCTGCCGCACAAACAACTAAAAACATTGAAAACACAACTTTGAATGCAGCTACTATAACCCAGATAAAGTCACCAAATACCAGATAAGATATTTAAAAAAATATAAAAATTCTTAATTACATTTAAAAAAAAAAATTAAATTCTTAATTTCATTGCATGTCACCTTTGCGTTCCTATAAAAACGTTGCCTACGCGTTTTTAAAGGAACGCAAACACTTACAATAAGAATAAATCACAGCTAGAAAGCTATTTAATAATCTTACTCCTGTTCCTAATTCTAAAATTAAACGAAGGTCCTGCATTAAGAGAATTTTTCAATAGTTTACACACCAGCGATTAAGTCGTGACTTTGCCGTGCAGATACGAGCATGGAGACTGCGCACCCGCAAAATAAATATGTAGGGGGTTCACCAGCGTTATATGCATGTGTGAATCCCCGAAACACCGTATAATTTTTAAGGGCTTACGTTTCCATTCTGGTACTGCAAACTCCATAGCCTCAAAATCTTGATCGTACGGCTCGGACACAGGTTCGTCATTTGGATCAGCGTACTTGGCAAGGTATGGATGGCCCAGGGCTTGTTCTGCTGTTATCCGCTTCTCGGCATCCAACTCCAACATTTTCTCAAGCAAATCAATTGCTGTAAACACCAAAATTTAAAATTAATTTCATAAAGAAACAACAAAAGGAAATTCAGACCCCGCTTTGTAAAGCATGCCCTAAAATGCAGTTCGGGAATGGCATGCCATAGAAGTCAATTTCTCTGTAGGAATTTGAACTCAAAAAAAATTATTTTCTGCTTCTGCCCCAACTCCGGGGTTAGCGTCTAGGACGTCTGAAAGTGCAGATAGATGACTCGTTCGTCGATGTCAACACGTTTCGTTTCGATCACCGCGTTTCGTTTCGATCACCGCATTTTAGGACATGCCCTCCAAAGCGGATTATAAGGGGCTAGGCTACCCGCCATCTTGCCCGATATTTTGCAGTCTTAGTTAAGTCATAGCTTAATTACAAAAGTGTGTTTTATCTTGACTTTATAACATGGTCGTAACCCCAATTGCGGGTTTTATTTTCTTACCTTGGGGAGTGGCACCTCTGAAGACCTGTTTGAAGTCTTTTCTACTCATGACCGGCAACGACCGAATATAATTCCGAGCCTAATTCGATCGAGACAAAAGAGAAAAAAAAAAAACATTTGAAAATTAATATTTCTCATTTGATTGGATATCAAGAAACAAGCCATCAGTTATAATCTGCACGCTCTCAACTTGACTCTACCCAAGTTATCTTAACCAGACACGACTATAGCTCTACCTCATCGCTAGTGATTTTTGCCAGCAACTCTTGATCAGGAATACCACATAAGAACATAATTCGGGTAAGTTGATCTATGTCTGTTTAAATCAGTTGATGTGAGAAAAATAAGAGAAAAACTACCAGTTTTTTTTTTGTTTTTTTTTTGTTTTTTGTTTTTTTTTTTCACACAATTGACACGTGACTAGCGAGAGCAAGAATGCAGGTTGAAAACGGAAAATTCATTCTGGTACAAATCCAAGCAAATTACTGTTTTTAATACCTCGTCACTTGCCAATTTGGCCAAAAGCTCATCCGTCGGGGTACCAGTTACTTTCATGATTCGAGTCAATTGATCAATATCTGAAGAATTAAGGAAGGGATCACAAGCAAAATGGAGGAGAAAGGATATTGTTTAATGGATTTAAAAAATTTTCTCTTGAAAAATATTTCAAGTAGAAAGAGATAACAAAGAATTAATGAAATTTTGAGGAAAGAAAAACAATAATAGAAAGCCATGCTGTTACCACAATACTCACACTATCGGATAAGTTGGTGAAATGTTTACCACTCGGAGTGCCAACTAGTTCTAAAGTCAACAGCATTTGGTGAATAGCTTAGTCAGGTATTAAGGGGACCGAAAATGATTACATGCAGGATTGATGGTCGTGCAAAAATCAACAAGCGCCCATTAAACCAAAGAATTGAAAATGAAAAAAGGGATGAAATTGAATAGTGAAAATGAAATATTAAAAGGATACGATCAGTTCCTGGAAAAAGTGTTTTCGATGTAAGCAATTCCGCCATGATGCAACCAACGGACCAAATATCCACTGGAAATATTGAAAAGTTGATAAATTAGCAGATGCAAATAAAACTTCTATTTCTAATGTGTATAACTTTTAAATGACAATTAAAGTAAACTATGTACTAAATTAGTTAACCACTTTAATAGTCATTTAAACACCACATATTTAAATTGCATGTAAACCTGTTTGATTGTAGTGCATCCAATTGAGCATTATCTCCGGAGCACGGTACCATCTGGTAGCGACATAGCCAGTCATTTCAGCATCAGTGTGCCTTGCTAAACCAAAGTCGAGGATCTACAAAACAAAATTGGATGAAATATAAAAATAGTGCAGATAGTTTGAGAAAAAACAAACAAACAAACAAACAAACAAACCTCTAAATTAAATGTTATAAGAGCATAAAATTATAACTTAATTTTCTATGACACAATAATAATGTTGCAACAAGAAAATTAAACATTATTTGTGTGTTATTAATCTAAATTTATCACAATGTTTAGTTTCTAAATAATGGTAAATTGTTGTTAGGTGTGATTTTGTTAAAAATACACTTTCCAGTACAATTTTTATTTATCGATTGAAAATAAATAAATAATTAAATTACTTTCAATTCGCAGTCTTCGTTGACAGCAATATTACTCGGTTTTAAATCCTAAATAAACATAAAATTAGTATTTTAAATTTCATTCCCGGCTTAAAATCATGTTAAGGTTTACTCTGTGCACTATTCCAGCTGAATGGATGTATTTCAATCCTCGAAGAATTTGATAAACGAGAAATTGGACGTGATCGTCACTCAATTTTTGCGTTTTAATTATGTTATTTAAGTCAGCTCCCATCAAATGTGTCACCAGATAGCTAAAAATTAAAAAATATAAGAATTAAAAATTTAACCCTAAATTTCAAATTGGAGAGTATCATGCACGCACTAGCCGTTCTCCCAACTACCGCCAGCACAATTCCCTCCAAAATTCAAAGCAACATTTTAAAATCAACAACTTTTATCAGATAAACACTTTCATCGCAATAAAAAATATTATTAATCGATATAAAAATAAATAAATTCAAATTCTGAAACAAAAACTATAGATAAAAACCAATCAAAATCGCAAAATCATCCACAAATGAAATCCTCTTACACGTCTTGAAATTCCTCCATGTTTCGTCCCGGCGTGAAAACACCAAGTAACCCTATCACCTGAAAAAAAAAAAATCAACAAAATTGAATAAAACACCAAACATTTAAACGATTATTCAATACATTTTCGTGGTTCATGTGTTTCAACATCCGCAACTCTCGGTATGTTCTTTTGGCATGAATTGCTGTTTGGAAAGGTCGTGCCAATTTTTTAATTGCCAATCTTTTACCAGTGGATGAATCGATTGCAGAACTGAAAATTTAAAATAATAAAAAAAAAAAATTTAAAAAAAAAATCAATTGTTGGTATTATTGCGTATTTTCGATGTATTTTTCGATTTTTCGATTAAATCTTACCAAACTTGCCCATACGCGCCCGAACCTACTGGCGTAAGATTCTGATACTTCGTCTGAACTTCCCAAACAGTCCGATTCAGTTCTTGTCGTACAAAACCTTCTCTAGGTTTGTCAGTCATGTTTTCGACGTTTTTAAACGGTTCATACGATAAATAGAGTGAAATATAAAATAACTTCTTCTCAGTAATACATAACGTAATAGACACTTCCTTCTCTAATCTACAGACGCCATGTTGGATGCCAATGATAACATTGGTATTTTTATTGTAATAAAAAAAATCGTTTATTGAAACATTTTCAAGAATTTGATATAAATTACAGCAATAAACAACAAATAAATAAAAAGAAATAAAATTAATTTTAAAGAGAAAAATTTTTTTTTTTTAGCTATGTTAAAAGTTTGCTGCTAGAGGGCGCACGATGTCCAATGGCATCGCAGCTGTTAGGTGTTCCTTGATTTTGTACACGATTACTCTTCAGAAGCGGCAATCAAATCGTCCCGATTAACAATTCCGTAAAAACAAGGCAAAAAATCGTCATTTATTATGTAAGTTTTTATTTATAAGAAGATGATGAAATAGTAAGTGCGCCCGCGCGGCCATCAATTTTTTTTTTCATCTTCAGAGAGGAGGGAACACTAGCCTTTGCTACAGCCAATGATTTGTTCGTTGGGCGTGCTTGAATTTCAAAATTCCACTATGCCTCGTTTTTCCACGTGTAATCACGTGGTAGGGACCAATGAATGAAATTAGTAGTGAGCTGGCACTCTAATATACTGTGTACACGTGGACTGCCCAGATTTATTTCTACTGAATTTTTTAAAATCGTGTGCAATGGGCAAACCAGGTCTAGATACAGACTAAAACCCCATATAATTTGTTAAATGAATAATTAATTTTATTTTACAATGATATTTATATCTTTTTCGATTTAATTTCAGATTCCTCGCTGGGAAAAATGAAAGCACTGATTTTGGTTGGCGGATACGGGACGAGATTGAGGCCTTTGACTCTGAGCAGACCGAAACCGTTGGTTGAGTTTTGCAATAAACCGATGTTGATGCACCAGATCGAGGCTCTGGTGGATGCTGGCGTGAACCATGTGATTTTAGCTGTTAGTTACAGAGCGGAACAGTTGGAGCAAGATGTCAAAGAACAGGCTGAGAAAGTAGATTGAGAAAATTGAAAGTTATATGAAATTTTTTGGTAATTTTAAGTAAATAGTTAGGAATTCGGATCAGTATGTCGCACGAGACTGAACCACTGGGAACAGCAGGTCCTTTGGCATTGGCAAGAGAAATACTGACAAGCGACGAAGAGCCATTTTTCGTTTTAAATAGTGACGTCATTTGCGATTTTCCTTTCAAAGAAATGGTTAAATTCCACAAGGAGCATTTTAAAGAGGGAACAATTGTGGTAAATATTATTTGTTTTATCCTCACACTTAGGATTTGAAAGATTCAAATTTTGAAAAAATGAAAAGGATTCGAGGATTTGAATGTCCCATCGTTAAATTTCTTTTACGTTTAAAAAATATCTTTTTAACAAAAAGTTATGTTTCAGGTGACCAAAGTCGAGGAACCTTCCAAATACGGTGTTGTAATCTACGACGAGAGAGGTCGGATAGACCAGTTTGTTGAAAAGCCGCAAGAATTTGTTTCCAATAAAATTAACGCTGGGATGTATATTTTTAATCCGTCTGTGCTCAATAGAATTAAGGTATGTAATAAACAGCACCTAAAGATGCATTTTTACACCTAAAAGTGGTGAATTCATTCTGAAATGGTCAAATGTTTGTCCAAAACGATGAAATTTTAATCTAAACAAAACGTTTCAGCTGCTAAATTGTGGATTTTGCACGTAAATGCATTTTTTCGAGTGCGGTATCGTGCAGGGACTATCTGCAGACGGCATAATCGGTTTAATTTTTAATCCAATTTACTTAGTTACAACCAACATCGATTGAAAAAGAAGTGTTTCCATCGATGGCTCAAGATCAACAGTTGTTTGCAATGGAATTGCAAGGATTCTGGATGGATGTTGGTCAGCCAAAGGATTTCTTGACCGGCATGTGCCTCTATTTAAATTCACTTAAAAAGAGAAATCCTAGTTTGCTTTATCGCGGCGAAAGCGCCGTTGGAAACGTTTTAGTAGTAAGCAATTCAATTCTTTTCTATTTCTAGTTTTGGTAGTAAAATTTTATTTTTTTCTTGAAGGATGAATCTGCCATTATTGGTGCTAACTGCCGAATCGGTCCAAACGTTGTAGTTGGACCTGACGTGGTGATCGAAGATGGCGTATGCATTAAACGATGCACCGTGCTGCGCGGTGCTCGTGTCCGATCCCATTCGTGGCTCGAATCGTGCATTATCGGCTGGAAATGCACCGTTGGCCAATGGTAAATTGAAATCTTTATGATTTTTCAGCAAATTGAAATTACAAATTCAGCGAAGAAATTTCAAGCCTCGTGCTAAAAATTGAGAAAATACAACCGAAATTTTTGTGACCGCAATTGTACATAAATTTCTAACGTATGATTATGCGAACAAATCGGTTTTATGAACACCCACGTCCCCCCCAATTAGTTAGGATGATTCGCTGCAATTTTTCACATTTTTGTTTGGCTACTTCCGAAATACTAACAATAAATCTTCTTCTAGGGTTCGTATGGAAAATGTTTCGGTTCTAGGCGAAGACGTTATAGTGAAAGACGAACTGTATATAAATGGTGGAAAGGTTTTGCCCCACAAGTCTATCAGTGAATCTGTACCAGATCCGCAAATCATCATGTAGCAAGTACATAACTCACTTGCTCGCTATTGGACGAGTCATAAATCGAAGACAATATTTTGACTAATTTAATAATTAATGAGGGACCATAAATTTTTATATAAAAAAAAAAAAAAAAAAGAGAAACAATTTTTTTTGGGGTTCTTTTTTGTATGGTACTTAAAATACAGAACTGAAAACACATTGCATCTACTTTTTAAATAAACTAAACAATAATTCAAGTCTTCATTTCATCTTTGGATGATTTGCGTCGCTTTCTCTCTTCTTCCAAATATGCATCCATATCCTGAAATAAATTTGCAATTTGAGAATGTGAAGTGATTAAATTCAATATTACGAGACTTTAATAGCCTATGCCTGGTATCTTGATGCCAAAATCAAACTGACAAAATTCTTGTGTAAATGCAACAAATATACGTACAATTTTTAGAAATAACCTATTTTTACCTATGTCAAATTTTTACTTTGTTGAATGATGGGGCATCAAACCTATTTTTACCTATGTCAAAATCTTTTAAGAGCTTCGGATTTATATAAAGATTAATCCCGATACTGATCATTAATAAAATAAAATTTATAGTGTGCGAAAATGGAATTTAGTGTTTGAATTTGGCGTCGAGATATGCAGACTGCATTTACCTTTAACGGGCTATAACAAATATGAACAATTTGGGCACCTACAAACATCGAAAACATTGCTGCTGTGAAAAACTTCATGTACTCGAACCAACTCACTCCTGCCGGCATATCTAAAAAATGAATGGAAAAAAAAATAGAAGAAAAAAAACAACAAATAATTGGAAAATAATTGCAATTTCCAACCTGTGTTAATTCAATTGTCTGTTGCAACTAGTCTTTCAGCTTGGCGTTTTTTAAATGTTTTATCTGAAAAAATTGAGGAAAAAAAATTGAGGAAATTGTTGAAATTACGAGAAAGGGATGAAATTCTTACAGAAATTGACCTGTCCAACTTGCCAATTAATCATAGAGAACTCCAGAGCAGCTCCAAGAAGAGCAAAAATTGGCAAAAATCTATAAATTCCAAAGGTCTTTTTACCGGGCCATTTGTTCAGTAGTCGGCGCAGAGACGGACTGTACATTCGCTTGCTAATCAAATAGAGAGACGAAGAAAAAAAAAAACATGGAGTGATGTCGAATCGTGGGGGGATGTGGGGGGGGGGGGGGAGTCGGCGACATTGTCCACGTGCCACCACTGGACCTAACACGTGGTCGAACGAGACACTGAGCGTCTGCAACTAAAAATCAAGAGTCCCGACCTCCATATTTACTGCCCAGATTGGTTTGGTAAAAAAAAGATATTTTCAATGGTTTCATTAATTTATTCCCTCATGTCGACGACCATGTTTGCATAGAAATGGCGATGAATTAACCAACAATAAAATTAAATTACCTGCTTAAATACCAAGCAATGGGGACGAACCAGCTTAGCAATCCGCCATTTCTAAAGGTAGAGTGCAAACCGAGCTGTGATTGGTTGGAAAAATGGTGACCAATGGTAACCGAGTGTTAAGTAACTATGGACCAATGAAAAGATGTGTTTGTGTGGAGCGCACTGGTCTAGTGTTGACAAAAGAGGTTTCGTACAGTCAGGTAGAGTTTGCTTAGAGAATCGCGACAAGAAGCCCGTTAGTCCACGGTGAGTATTTTTCCCCGAATTTAGTCATGTTTTCAAGTTGCTGTGTATTTGAGAAGAAATTTTGTGCGTGCAAATTCTTCTCCGCACCGCCGTCCTGTTTTAGTTGCAACCAAGGTCGGCGGCCTTAGTTCGTGGGCCACGCAGAACCCTCGGGTTCGTTTAAAACGGCTCGGGTGAGGGTAGTGACGTTTTTCCGTTTGAAAAATGCAGGAGTGTGTGGCTGAGCGATGACGTCAGTGGGGTGATCTGGAACCAGATCAAACTTTTTGTGTGGAGCAAAGCCTTTTAAAACTCCACCATTTTTAAAAGGAAACGGTTTTTTTTTTCCTCATTTTGAAAAATTTAATTCGTGAAAAAAAATATCCTCCGTGTAATTTGTGCAGGGATTCGATTTGTGTAATCGTGTGAAACCACACTTTATGAGATTAAGTCCTGTGACCTCGCATTGATAGATTATTCACGTTTGGTTTTCATCGATCGGCCAGCAGTGAGAATGGCGCTTGCTTCAGTTGGCCGCTTTTAATCGGGAGTTACTACGTGAGCTTTACACCGCGAAATTGAGATTAGAAATAATTTTTCAGCACAAATTCGATTTGATTAAACCCGTTTCGTTTTGTGTGTGATCCTTTGTCAATTCGGTGGGAATGAAATTGAAAATGTAATTTGATGTTGTTCGCGTTGTTAGTACTGGTGGCCGTATCGCCATCTCTGACAAATAATAGAATGCATTTATTATGCTTCGCTGAAAAGCCTTCATATTCCATTCCGTATATTGCGTATGCAGATGGGGGGGAATTCATAACTTGATATTTGCGTAAATGCAACTCCCATTGTGTATGTTGGCTAGTCCAATGGGGGGGTGAGAGAGAAACCAGCAGTTTGATCAAGTTTTTTTTTGTTTTTTTGTTTATTTATTATTATTTTTGTTATTTTACTTCTTGGTTATACAAACAATGCAAATCTTAAAATTGATAACATGGACATTACAAACTTATTGATTAACTATAATGCTCACAAAAATTACTGACAAAAATTGGAAAGTTTAGTACACCGTCCAAATAAAATAAAAATAAATAAATAAAAAATAAAACTAAATTTAAGTTTTTGGGGAAAATATTTTATGATTTTATTTTATTTTTATTTTTATTTTTTACTTTTTAAGGATAAAAATGGACATTAGACATGTATTGATTAAGTGCTTAGATTTGTTGTTGGCAATTCTGTGGTGGGGAATGTGAAAAATTAATTGCAGTGGAAAATTAACAGTAAAATTTACTGGAATCTGTTACTGCAATTTTTTTAATCATATTATTATTATTATTATTTTTTTTTTTAAAAAGAGAAACCTGTGTTTGCAAGTCGTAAAATTCAATGCTGGCTTTATGAGAAAATCAACATGGCGCTGGAAATTGATCGCTCGCTTCGGTGCTTAAAATGAACGAAATGAGCATAATTTTGGTCATTTCGATGCACATTGTTTTAAATAGAAGTAGATTTGTGTGAAAACAGTTAAAATCGAGCGCTTTTGGTGAGAAATAAATGTAGAAATTCCAATTTGAAGCAGAAAGCAAATCCAACAGGAAGTGACAATTTGGTAGGGAACTGCGCTTGAGCAGTAGAAAAAAAAATCAAACACTTATCAGAATATCTAGCCCAAACGGAAGTGTGGGTGTATATATATATATATTTTTATATTTTATTACTCAAGACGTATCTTTTAAATAATCAATCGATTTGGTTGTTAGGCTTAGTACACTCAGAAATGTGTACTGGAGTGCTGGGAAAATTTGAAAATTCATGGCAGATGTTCAGTGATACTCACAGCTCTTAAGTACATAGCATTTGCAAACACATGTTAACCTATGGCTTGTCTAACAGTTAATAATTCCATCAGTAGTTTTAAAGAAACAAACCAGAGGTTATAGGGCCAGTACCAGGAAACAGAGCCTTAGCAATTGCAGGGTCCAACTTGGACAAATTTGTTAGGGCCTTCTGGGAGTGGTCTAATTTTGACTATTTATTTTTTTGCTTGGTTTGCAAAAAAATTGCCACTTGTACCAAAATACTGGACCCCTGTTGTGGGGCCCAAGTTAGCAGGTAGCCTGACATCTAAATTTTTGTATCTGTAAATTTTTAGAAAGAATTTGGATGGTTTAGTCAATAGGGGCATCCAATTCAAGAAAAGACAAGTAACTTACCCCTTTCTTTCTTTTAAAAAAGTGACTTTCGAATGAACGCACTCATTGTTGTGGTGATTGATCTATCGTCTTATACGTCACAAACCATGGCAACAGGCCTTTGATTTTGTTTTATTACACACATTAATTGATTTAATAGACGTACAGGAAGGCATTTGAAGAATCAAATGCACAGTATTATGTTAGATTTTTTTCTTTGGTTTGCTCCGCCATCCGCAAAAGAGTTTTTGCGCATGGGCATAACTTCTGAGTGACTAAAGAAAGTCAGGGAAGCAGATCGAGATTTACTTTCTTGAAAGTTGCTTTCCAAAGCTGGGTTTCTTTAATTATGATGTAAAAAGCGTCTAAAACGAAAGAAAGTAAGGAGAGTGATTTTTCTTCATGAGTTAAATGCATCTATTCATTTAATTATGTTTTAGTGAATAAATATGGGATTCTCAAAGATTCGGTATTTGGCTTTGTCTTATTTGTCGTATTTTGCATTCAATTGCCTTGAGACCGGCCTTGCCGAGAAATGTCTGTGTATTGAGCTGCTGGAAAAAAGTTTGAAAATTTGTATCTTACATTTCATGGTAACTTTTGGACAGGATGAGTTTGGGTTGTATCGTTTATTCGACGGTCGTTTATTCGATGATTCATTTATTCGCCAGTAAATCTAACCAAACCTAACCAAACCTCACCTAACCTATCCTAATCTGAACTAACCTAATCTATCCTAACCTAAACTAACCTAACTTGTGCTACTAGATTCTCGTGTCCAAACCTTGCCTGGATAAACGATGAAACTCGTGGCACGATCTAAGAGTACGTGCTATTTTTGTCACAAGGGTCAAAACTGGATTTTACACAAGATTCTCAGTAGTAACATATCAAACCTGATGAGTAATTGTTGAGACAATTCGGTCAACTTGAATCTTCTTGCCTGATAAGATTTCACGTGATTTTGTCTGTTAAGAAGATGACAGACAATTACTCACCATACTGAGAAATTAAAATGTGAACAAAATGCCATTAGGATTTGTTTGAAACATCTGCAAACAATGGCGCAAGGAAATGTGTCACGGATCAAAATTCCTGGCGCCAGGAATTTTCACCGGTGAAAACCCTTGGCGCCAGGATTTTCATCGGTGAAAACCCTTGGTGCTAGGATTTTTATCGGTGAAAATCAATCGGACGACAAATGCAGTTTATTACACTGGATTGATCAGATGAACGATGGCTGTTTTGTAAAGGCTTTTTTCATTGTTCGTCATTTCATGATGTAGCTAGTGGTAAATTCTTGTGTTAAACCTTGTGGCATAACGTAACGCGCTTGTGTTGCACTTTTTTGTATGCAGTCAATTACATGTGCCATCAGGGAGCATGGAGGTAAATAACCAGGAGCAGAAACTCTTTGGCAACAATTATGTGCATGTGCATCGGCGAGAACCAGAACAAGATATCACGGGACGGTGGCAATTTTTGCCTTTACAAAGCATACAAAACTTTTTTGTGGTCTATTAAGTTGGCAGGACTCTGTGTCACATTTGAAAAATAAACATTGTGTCTCTTAGCAAATCCAATGTGCTCAATGCACCAAACATTTATTTTCAATGATCTCTCTTTACTTAGTTGTGTTGAAATACTGTATTTCATCGATTAAAAGCCGCCCTCGAATAGTAGCCGCAGCTAAAAATTGAGGCCACAAACAAAAATAAAGTTGGAAAAAACATTCCACGTTCATTTCACAGCTGTAACGTTTGTTCTATGTATGTTTTGAATCTCAAAATGAAAAGACTGAAAATCAGCCACTGCTTCGTATAGTAGCCGGAGCCAAGAGAGGCGATTTGTAATAAAAGCCGCGGCTTTTAATTGAAGAAATACGGTATATTACTTATCACATTCATCGCTAGTTGGAAACTATTATTGTAGTGATAACGTGATTGGTTCACGTTATCAGTATGTAACGCCATGCCAACGTTACACAATTGGCCCATATGTAATGGCCATTATTATTGCAAATAAACAATTATTATAAAACTCCAACAGTTGCAGTATCTCCTCCTACTCTCTCGATCATCAGCCGATGATCTCGCAGTATCTCCAGCATCCGCTTCAATTAACATAACGACAAGTCGGAAATTGCATTTTTCTGAACTTAAGTACTTGACTTGTCCTGCCAGCAGGACTTAATGTTTGATTTAAAAAATCAAAGACGTTATTTAAATAAGTGGGGTAAGAGATATTTTAGGTTAGCATACGCCTCAGCTTATGAAGGTGCATTTATGTCTAAAATTTGCTGGAGGGAGACCTCAGTGGTTATTAATCTCCCACTGAACATGCTATTTAAGAACGGTATAAAATGTATTGGAAAAATCCATAAATTTTACAGTGTTTCCAACCCTTCTAATTGGCTATAGGATTAGAAATCTTTTGCAATAATCAAGCTCTAAATATTGGCAATACTAGAGCTACCCATCTAATATTTACCGTCTTTTTTTATAGTTTTTCTATTTTGTCCTTTTTGTTCGGAGTGCTTTTCGAATTCAGTAAACAACAAAATCTGGCTATCAAAGACAAGATCATCATTGGAAATAAATACTTGGCATATTGAGCACATTGGATTTGCGACATGGCACAATGTTTATTTTTGGAATTTTGGTTGTGTCCTGCCAGCAGGATTTTCAAATTCATTAAAATGCAAATGCTGGCTAAACAAGATGAGATCATTGAAAATAAATGCTTGGCACATTGAGCACATTGGATTTGCTACCTGGCACAATCATTTTTGTAAATCCTTCCATGTGTTGTCTTGCCAAATTGATGAACTTTGACTTTCGCTGCTTTCGACGACGTTATGACTGAATTATTGATTTCAGTAGGGTCAGTACTTTTAAAGAAATAAACCAGGATTTTTGCAGCGTAGTCATCATGCATTTTGTGGGCTTTGTTTACATAGAAGTTCCTACGCAATTTGTATACATTTTAAATTCTAGAAATAATTAGGGGCAAATTGACCAATAGGACATTTTAGTGACTTAATGTGCTACTCTGATTGACACCTGATCAGGGCTGGGTTTACATATACCGTCGTCGGGTAAAGATGCTACAGCATGGGGACCAGCAGTTTGCAGAAGAAGTTGTTTGATATTTACCGTATTTCTTCGATTAAAAGCCGCGACTTTTATTAGAAATTGCCTCTTTTGGCCCCGGCTACTATACGAAGCAGTGGCTGTTTTTCAGTCTTTTCATTCATTCTACGCTCGTTTTGAGATTCAATACATACACAGAACAAACGTTACAGCTGTGAAATGAACGTGGAATGTTTCTTCCAACTTCATTTTCGTTTATTTGTGACCTCGATTTTTAGCTGCGGCTACAATTCGAGGGCGGCTTTTAATCGATGAAATACGGTAGTATGCTCATAGTCCTGTAAGTAGAAAACTTGTGCGGAGATTAAAGCCATCCAAGCCGCAATCTGTGGGACTACTTTCTTATGGACCCAACCTTGCATTTGCATCGAGAACTGGGAAAATTACAGAAAGCCCAGTTGGAGCCGGGTGGCAAGGACGAGAAACAACGATTCTCAACCGGTCACCCATCCCGAGTGCCGACTAGCATAGCCATTTACCATGAGAGTTAATAGGTAGGTGCGTTCAATTCTCCCAAGGGCCTTACAGAAAGTGGAAGTGAAGACAATTTTGTCGGGAATAAGTGACTTTTGAAGCAGGAGTTTTAGAACTTGTGTTTCAGAAGTCACTTATAACACAAGACACCAATTGACATTGAAATCTCTCTTATGGAAGTGATTAAGCACACAGAAATCTGGGCTGCTAATGGTTTAGAAGACGTTAACGAAAATGGATACCGGCAGCATGGTGCACTTGCATCATCTTTGGTAGGTTAGGGTTAGGGTTAAGGTTAGGTTAGGTTTAATTACATTCCATTTCCAAAAAGCCTGCTGGTGCCCATGTTAACAAAAGAACAGATTTGGCGATATGATATCGCCTGCAAGTAAATGAGACGAATTCCTGTTGAAAGCATTTCGATCTGAAGTTTTTGTGTTGAAAAGTCGAAGAAATTACTGTTGAAAGGAATTCCATCAAAAGATTTTTGCATTTTCCTCCCATCGATCTAACCGAAATCCAAGATGGCTGCCCGAAAGCATAAATATTCGAGATTAAATTCGATTTAAAAGCATTAAAACGAAGTTGGTATTAATTTTCAAATGAAATTATTATTTTCCAAATTCGCGAAGAAAAATATGTAAATTTTTAATTGCTTTACTCGAACATTAGAATTTATTGATTTTTGTAAATGACAATTTCAGTGGCGATAAGAATTTGCAAAATCTGGGCATTAAGTTTGATTCAAGTATAATTAATGGGAGGGGAAAATATAGTTGGTATTAATGAAAGAAAAGAAAAAAAGAGAAATTGCAGTTTTTCAAATTGCTTTAAATGAAATGAGGATAAATCTTGCAGCCGAAACTCGTGATCAATAAATTACTAATTAACGTGTTCACGGTTTAAGAAATTCATAAAGTAATATTTAATTTTGGCAGAATATAAAACGCAATTTCATTCGCCTTTGACCGTTATGAGATTGATCCGAGGAAAATAAATAATCCGAGTGACAACGACAAAAATTATTCTAAAATTGTAAAATGAATGACCCAAACCCAACGTGCCTGCATTTGAAAAATTATTTAGATTATTTATAGTATTTTTGAACTGCTTGACTTAGGGTTATTTCGATCTAACATGAAAAATGGCGGCCGATTCAGTCTGTTTTCAGTTGCAGTGGGCATGCGCACGACATTTAAAAACAACAAAATATGTTTAACTGCAATTTTAAATTGACTTTTCGAATGCAGCTAGTCATTTCTGTTGCTGGTATGGTTTCTATGGCGCTTTATAAGTGGTATTATTTCGCCGCTCGACGTCATTTTAAAAAAGAAAAAAAAAATTTACATAAATTTAATTCAAGAACGGCTGTTTAGTCAGTTTTAACACACGATCGGTCGCAAAATCTGAAATATCGACCTCACGTATTGGGAAAATGTTAATAATAATAATAATTCGCTGAATGGATGGAGGAGGACGCGAGCGTTTCGCTTGATTAGTTTTAGAAAATTTCAACCAACCTCTGTACAAGAAAGGAAAAGCCCCCCGTTACAACCAACTGCCATTGCACCTGCACAGGAAAAATGAAATTATCCGACATGGCTCATGAAATGAAATTAACTCTTTCGCTCAATACGCATTGCTCTAATGGCACTGAAGGGTTACGTGCCATTAAAAGCTTGCCTACACTGAAATTTGATTATAAATCGAATTTTCCATTTGAAAAATGTATATCTAGAAAATTTACTAAGGAATTTGAAGTCACGCGGTAAAAAACATTTTTTTTTTTTTTTTTTTTTCTTCAAAATTAAATTTAAAGCTGAATTATTATAATATTGGATTTTTTTTTTCTTAAGAATTTTAAACAATGGATCTCACTAGTCCCTATTTTCCAGTGTAAGTATTTAATTACAATTGTTTTTTTTTTTTTTTTTTTTAATTTTTATTAATTTGTATTTAATTGTATTAGAAGGGTTAAACAAGAACCTGTGGATGAGGGATACGACTCGTCACGGTTTCATCAAAACATGTACGCCTCTGGAGGGTACATGAAACCTGAACCAGCCGCCGGTGCGTACAGTCATACAATTGCCGAAGCTGATTCTGCCGGACCACCTCTAGATATGCTCACATCACAGAAGAAAAGGGGAAAGAAGAAAAAAATTAAACAGGAAAATGAAAAGGGGCAAGTGTAATGGGAAATGGTTTTAATTATATATTTTTTTTTTAAATGTGTGTTTTTAATTGTGTAGGGAAATGCCGAAAGAGCGAAAGAAGGTAGACCGGTTCAACGGAATGTCTGAAGAAGAGGTGGCCAAACGAACGCTTCCCGATCACCTAATTCCCAATTTGGATGTAGTTGTGGTTAGTATGAATCTATAAAATAAAATAAAATAAAATAAATCGGAGTAAGGAAACGGTAGTAGGAGTGGAAACTGATTGGCAAGCGCTGATCTTAAATTTCACCTTTTGCTCAATCGTGGAAGATGGTGACTATCGGATGATCAGTTTTTTTAAATTTTTTCTATATCAACTGCAAATTGACCAAAATTACGCACAATACACAGTTTGCGCCATTTACTTTTCCCTTATAAATACCCCCGTTATGCTTATAAATTTAGTGGAAAAATCATAACTCTAACGGAGCTTACAGTATAACTGGAAATAGCGCAGCCAATCCGGTAATTTACCACTAATGACGTCATCAGTCAAAAATTGCAAATGGCGACTGCTTGTGTAAGGATACTTTTATAATGTTAAGGGAAAAGTATTTCGCGCAAAGTATAATTTTCCCATTTTTTGTTACGCTATTTATAACGTAAAATTGACCATAATTATAAGGGAAAAGTACATAGCGCAAACTGTGTATTATTGAATGTAATTAAACTTATTCACAGTTTGAGCCCGGTATCTCGATGCCAAATTCAAACAAACTATATTTACTATCCAGTAAATTACATTTATTAATAAGTTTGTTGATGTTTATTTACTTTATTTTAGCATTATCTGGCTTAATATTAGGCTTGATACTGCTAAATAACGACTGGAATTAGGAAATCATCTGCGCAGAATGGGATGCGCAGTATGAATTTGGCATCAGGATACCGGGCACGAATTGTTGTATTTATTTGTTGTTCTAGTGAATATTGGGGCGTTGGAAACAATGCGTTTCTACTCTTATTTTCGTTTGCTTACTACACGCTTGGTATGCAGCCACAATTTAGAACAAAAGAAATTTAGTTTAGTGCTTTTTCTGCTTTACTTGCTTTTGAATATGGGAACTTGCGATCAATAGTAGCATTCATACTCGGCAGGATTTTCAGGATTATGCAAATTGTATGCATAAAACTCAGACTTTGTAATCTGCACACAGTGAATTCTCTGATAGAAAGCCGGGCGTTGTATTTGTAGAATTCAATTTCTTTTTTTTTTTTAAACAAAAACTTTTTAAAAATGTATGAAAATATATGTGCATGCAACACTTAAATGACGGTCTTAAGCATCATGCATTTAGCAGGTTAAAGAACACGCGAGATAATGAAAGCTGCTAGAAAACTACTGGGTGCTTAAATCTAGTGGTTATCTCGCATGTTCTTTAACTTACCTACATCGTTGTTTTACATTGAATTATAGTCATGCAATTAAAGATGTTTTACATCATGCATTAGCAGCAGAAACACTTTAATGCCAGTGGTGTATGGGCAGATTTACGCTCTATCACAGAATTCAACGTAATTAAAGAAATAGAAAAGATACAGTAAGTTTGAATCCCACCTAATACACAGTTTGCGCCATGTACTTTTCCCTTAAAGTTATAGTTAATTTTACGTTATAAATATTGTAACGTAAAAATATAAAAGTTTAGTTTGCGCTTGCGCTTTCACGTTACAGCTATAAAAGTCGATTTACCTTACACAGTCGCGTGATTTCCGAAACTAGCAACTGTTTCTTATGTTAAATATGGATACAATTTCTGTTTTAACTAATTCAAAACAATGCCACAACTTGATTATTGTGAATTGAAATGATTTCCAAAGGAAAACAATGAGATAAACAGTAACTTGTGCTCCTCTCGCGAATGAAGCGGAGAATTCAAAATGGCGGCGAACGAGGCTCATTGCAAATCGCAATTTTTGGTCAGTGACGTCACTGCGACGTAAATAGTGGAAAATTACCGGATTGGCTACGCTATTTTTTGATGTAACGTAAGCTCTGTTAGACTTATGAGTTTTCCATTATAGGTGTAGGCATAACGGGGGTTTTTATAACGTAAAAGTACATGGTGCAAACTGCGTATTATCTACTATATGTGATGATCTAGCAAAGCTAATGAAAATTAATTTAAATGTATC
This sequence comes from Strigamia crassipes, assembly GCA_034683725.1. Lineage (NCBI taxonomy): Eukaryota > Metazoa > Arthropoda > Chilopoda > Geophilomorpha > Linotaeniidae > Strigamia > Strigamia crassipes. The sequence goes on from JAQFXT010000159.1 coordinate 25,333, forward strand.
AAATGTTTTAAAATTACTACGAATGATAGATTTTTACGCAGATAAGTATGGACTAAAGGTGGATGTTGGTTATCTTTTAAGATAAAATTAAACTTTGCACGTGCATATTTAGGAATTAAAAGTGATTCAAATACACATTAAAAGAACAGATTCTTTTAAATTTTACTAGCTGCATTTGAAAAGTTATTTAGACTATTCAGCAACTGCTTTGACTGAGGGTTGTCTCGAGCATACTTCAAAAATGGTGGCTGATTTAGTCTACATTCGATTGCTTAAACAAGAAAAAATGTTTAACTGCAATTGAATGTACTAGCTACTGTGATTTTTTTGAATGTGGTATGCATATCCTGTGATGGAGTGAAATAATTAACATTTCATGAACAGCATTTGTGGAATTAAATCACTAGTAAGAGATTTCTAACTAATTGCTCACTAGTGAATAGTAATATAATCCCAGGCGGAGTTATAATTTATAACAAGACACTATGCTGTGACTAGTTAAAGCAAACTCAGCATCTTGTAACATTTCAATGCTACAAAGTTGAACAAATAGGAAATTGATAAATACTTTGAAGAAAATATTTGTATGGAATCAATGTCTATGAATGGTACACTAGGGGAACTCCTAATGGGAGAGGCAGCAATAGGGTATTTAGGCATAAGGGCAATAATTTGATTTATCGATGACTCGCATGTTGAAAAAGCATTCATGACTTGAATAATTGCTCTTCTTTAAACTCCCTGCCCTCTTCTGTCAATACAATGCTTTGCAGAAGATTAATGAATTTCTGACAATTTACAAATTCATTCATGGTGCTATTTTTTTTTTAAAGTAAACATTACTTGAAATTAGTAAGAAAAATGGAATTAAGTATTGTAATACTTAACTCTGGTACATTACGTATGAACTAGTCTAAATGTAAAGTTTTTAAATTTAAGATAAACTAGTTTAAATTACTTCAAGATTGCGTCTATGGAAAACTGCTATCATATCTTCTTCTTTGTGTCTATTGAGCTCTTAGTCATTTTCTTTGTGGATTTTCTGATTGCATGGTGACTAATGCATCTGATCAGCAATTCAGAGATCTGCAGTTTGATTTCCAATCATGGATTCTTCTAGATGTGGGTTGTTTGTCTTCTCCAGGTGCATTCGGAAAGTCATTTCGACAAACAGCATGTTTAAACAAGCAGTCAAGCTACTCGAATGTAAATTTGGTGTTATTTAATCTGGTTAGTTTAACTGAGGTTTGTCTCAGTGTTACTTATGAAATATGGTGGCCAATTTATTCTGTTTTAAGTCTAGTGGGCATGTGCACAACATATAATCAACAAAACATGTTTTACGGAGAATTTACCACTAGCTTCGATAATGTTCTTTGGTGCTTTGACGACCAATGAGAACGGCGTAACAAAACGGCCATCCTTTGTCCAACCAATCCCAAACCGCGTAACAAACCCCATTCGCTTTCGGATTGGTGGCTGTAGGTGGCTGCATTCACCATTTTGATAATTCACGCTCGTCTTTTGCGCCATCTGTTGTGGGTTTTTACAACCAAAATACAAATAGTATTTTGATCCCATTTGAAATCTTCATGGTCGTTTCTCTGATTTTCTATTGGTAAATTCTCTCATAAAATACACCTCGCGCTTGAGTAATTGTCAAATTTAGGTCAGCACTCATCTTTTTGTCAGATAAGATTCGTGCAGATCTAATTATTTGACAATTATTTGGCGTGCTCGGTATATTACTACTAAAAATTAAACGTGGCTTTATGAATGCGTCTAGTCTTTAAACAACTTGTAGTGTCTAAATGGCTGACTAAAATATGCATTTTTACTGGTTTAAATCAGATAAACTAGATTAAATGACTTTTCAAATGCAGCAACTGGTTTAACGTGTTTTAGCAGCAAGTATGTTATTTTTATGATTACGTATTAAAATTGAAAAGGTTTTAAGACCAAACAGTTGTACACTTGAGGTTGTGATGGAAAAAGTTATCAAACTTGCTCTAACCTCAATAAAATAAACTCAATCTCAAAATAGAGTTAATCGTGATGATTAGGGTTTTAAAATGAATTTGCTTAATTTGCTATAATGACTAAATTAATCGATATTATCCAATTGCAAAATGTAAAAACATTGCATTTAACCTCATAACACTTATACTGTGACTGTGATGAGATGAAATTAAATTGAATTCAATCATGGAACTATTTGCATCTATTTTGAATGTTATTTAATAACATGACCCGTATACAACAAACATATGCAATGAACCTTTTAGAATTTAATTTGAATAAATAAATCAGAATAAAAAACATCTAAATTCTTAATTAATTGTGATTTGGAGTTACTGGAACATAGTAGGTGCATTCATAAAGTAATTTAGACTAAACAGCATTTTAAACAACACATTTAAACTGCTTGTTTTGATCTAACACGAAAAATGAGAGTATGTTTACAGTCACAGTGGACATGCCCATGACATTTCAACAACAAAACATGTTGAACTGCAACTTAAACAAGACTTTATGAATGTGCTTACTGATAAAGACCGTATTTCTTCGATTAAAAGCCGCGGCTTTTATTACAAATCGCCTCTCTTGGCAACGGCTACTATTCAAAGCAGTGGCTGTTTTTCAGTCTTTTCATTCATTCTATGCTCGTTTGGAGATTCAAAACATACATAGAACAAACGTTGCAGCTGTGAAATGAACGTGGAATGTTTCTTCCAAGTTCATTTTCGTATATTTGTGGCCTCGATTTTTAGCTGCGGCTACTATTCGAGGGCGGCTTTTAATCGATGAAATACGGTACTGGTAAATTAAAAAATGGGTTTTTGTTTCTCTTTGGTAACCCATAACGAATTCTGGATTTATGGCTTTCTTTTAATTCTTCACTACAATTATTGGTGGAAAAACGAAACGGCTCGGACTCTGAGGAGTCGCGAGCCGGGAGGTCAGTTAATTTGCATTGGTTGTGCTTTAACTAACCTGGGTTTCCAGTAATTATTTTTAAATTATATTTAGATTGGAATTAATCCAGGGCTGTTTGCAGCATACAAGGGACACCATTACGCGGGACCTGGCAATCATTTTTGTAAGAGCCTAAACTGTTTTTGAATTTCTCAAATAATACAAATGAATGTTTCGTTTCTAGGGAAATGTCTATATTTATCGGGATTAATTCCTGAGCCGATGACTTCTGATGACGATTTCCGCTTGATTGAACACGGAGTTGGCTTTACAAACATGGTGGAACGCACTACAAGAGGAAGTGCAGATCTTACTAGGTGAGTGTGATTTAACACCAGCTGCTTCACAACCTGAAAAGGAGAAGTCACTTCTTCTTATTTGTCTGATGGAAAGTTAACTTCTCATTCACCACACTGAAGTAACTGCAGAGCAAATTGCTGCATCGCTGCCGATCTAACCACAAAATATGCCATTTTAATAAGAAATATGCTATTTTAATAAGAAATATGCTATTTTAATAAGAAATATGCTATTTTAATAAGAAATATGCCATTTTAACAGAAAATAGGCTATTTTAACAGAAAATAGGCTATTTTAACAGAAAATAGGCTATTTTAACAGAAAATAGGCTATTTTAACAGAAAATATGCTATTTTAACAGAAAATATGCTATTTTAACAGAAAATATGCTATTTTAATAGAAAATATGCTATTTTAACAGAAAATATGCTATTTTAATAGAAAATATGCTATTTTAACAGAAAAAAAGCCATTTTAACAAGAATATGCCAGTATAACAGAAAATACGCCATTTTAAGGAAAAATTTCATTTTTCCAGAAAATATACCAAAGGAGAGAGAGACAGGATTAAGAAATGAAAAATCTGTGAAAATAATTCTACTTTTTGACTACTTCATTATTATGTTGAAAATTGACCAATTTGTTATTTGTTGAAAGAGTACGATAAAAATTATTCAGATTGAAGTAAAAAATAGTGGGTAAACAAAGGAATTTCAAGGAAAAATATTATTTTTATTTTTTTATCTAACATTTTTTTTATATTGTTTGTTATGATGTTGAAACAAAATACACGAATTATCAGAAAGAAATTAGTTTTTGAGAAAAAAAATAAAAACACTTTTGTTGGTCCAAATTAACCCTAGGTTGGGACAGGGAGGGTTAAAGTCACAATTGTTATAAGTTTGGTAAAGAAAAAGTTTTTCTTCTTCTTGTGGTGGATTAGCCTGTCTTGTTGCATTTCAATCGATCGGCAATCGTATTTGGTTGAGGAATCGACTGCGCATGTGCGGTACTGATAAGTGATTTCAACAGGCAAAGAAGTAAACTTGATTAAGTGTTTTACTTAAGTCACTTCTAAAAGGCAAAGAAGCAAATTTCATTTGTCTTTTACTAAAATCACTTGCTGAAGGTGAATATGAAGTACATTATGTCTTATCCGCTTGCCAAAAGACTTTTTTGAGGAAAAGTTACTTCTTTTTTTCAATTGTGAATGCAGCTGATGTCACAATCAATTTACAATTTGATTTATATGTTGAAATTAATTTTGCAGGAAAGAAATTAAAGAAGGAGCAAAGATTCTTCTAAAAAAACTTCAGAAATATCTACCTAAAATTGCAGTGTTCAATGGAAAGGGAATTTATGAAATTTTTTCAGGGAAAAAGAACTTTGATTTTGGAAAACAACCTGATCTTATAGAAGGAACCACAACGGTAATAAAAAAAGAATTTAAAAAAAAAAATTTGTTTTAGTTAACTAGCAACTTTGGTTTATAAACCAAATAAACATGGACTATTGATGTTTGGAAGCTACGACTGTTTAGTATAAGTCTTGTCTGCATGCTGTCTACTTAGTTTAAATTTGGCTTTGGATTTGTTTCTTTGGTTTTTAATTAACTAAAGTGGCTGCAGTCACTACTATCAAATATAAAACAGAAGTGTGCTATTTTTGTTAGGGATTATTTGTAATTGAAATTTGTGAAGAACGGTGGCGTAACTACAAATTTTTGGCTTCTAAGCAAAATGTAAGAGGGCGCTTCTTGCTTCTCTTGTTTTTTCAAAATCAGCCAAAAAAGTTCTTAATTTAATCTTGTTTGGGCTACCCAACATTACGGACTTCTTAGCACCGCTTAAATTTGCCGGTCCTTAATCCGCAGGTTTGCATCCTGCATAGTCTTTATTCCGCATAGTCCCTATTCCGCATGGTTCCTAATCTGCAGAAAAAAAATTAGAATTAAATTTAATCAAAGGGAGTCTGCAGAATAGGAATTATTTATCTGCGGATTAGGGACCTGCGGATTAGGTCCTCGTCGGTTACACCACTGACACTAAACAAGAAATTTGATGAAAAAGACAGTAGCTGCATTCGATAAGTCATTTAGACTAAACAGCATTTTTAAACAACATACCGAATTTCTTTGATTAAAGGTTGTGGCTTATATTTGCAAATGCAATTTTTTGCCACGACCTCTATTTGAGGGCGACTTTAATTGAGAACGTTGAATTCCACATAACATTACGTCGTGTAAACGTTCCCATTTATGTCATGATGACGTTTTGTTTGATTGCTGTCACGACGTAATGTTAGTTGTTAGGTCCTAATTACATCCTCTAACATTAGAAAATCCACTTTTAGGCAGAAAACTTACAAGTTCAACTGCAAAATACAAATACAAATCGCCCTCGAATATTAGCCGCGGCTTGTATTTGAGGGCGACTTGTATTCCAAGTGTTGATATTTTGCCGCGACTTGTAATCGAAGAAATACGGTATTTAAACTGCTTGACCAAGGCCGGATTAATACCTTTAGAGGCTCTAAGCACTAAATTCAAACTGAGCATCCCATTCTGCATCTGCATTTAACATGGCTATTGTCCTGTTTATTGGACCCAAGAAAATTAAAATGACCATATTCTTGTTGTAAATTAATTATTTAACTTTGTTTAGTCTTTTATTTTAGCAATATTAATCTTTATACTGCTAAAATAACAACTGGACTTTGGGATGCATAATTTGAATTTAGAATTAAGATTCTTAGTTTAAATCAGTGTTTCTCAGCCTTCTTTCATGTGTGACCCATTAAAAATAATTAGTTCTTGTGCGGATCCCCACAATTCCACAAATGCCATATTTTGCAATATTGATAATTTTCTATAGGCATAACTAGTCTATTCAATACAGTGGATTTTATTCAATTTGTTTTTATATTGTTTTTTGTGTTAATTGTTTGTTTTATCAATGAAGTACCGTATTTCATCGATTAAAAGCCGCCCTCGAATAGTAGCCGCAGCTAAAAATCGAGGCCACGAATAAACGAAAATGAAGTTGGAAGAAACATTCCACGTTAATTTCACAGCTGTAACGTTTGTTCTATGTATGTTTTGAATCTCAAAATGAAAAGACTGAAAAACAGCCACCGCTTTGAATAGTAGCCAGGGCCAAGAGAGGCGATTTGTAATAAAAGCCGCTGCTTTTAATCGAAGAAATACAGTAGATTTTCAGTTTTTTTTTTTATTTTTAACTTTGTTGAGAACCATTGGTTTAAATAGGTGTTTTTTATTAATTTCATATGAGTCAAATATTTATAAAATTGGGATTGTATTTCAAGATAATCTTCGTTATGCCGTCATCCAGCGCTCGGTGCGCCCAACTGCCGCGGGCCATCGATAAGGTTCCATTTTACCAGGCTCTGAAAAAACTGCGAGACCACATAATTGGCAAATTACCCGATTTAAAGGATGAGGAAGTAACATTTCCAGACGTTAAGCTCAAGATAGATCCAGAAGACGGCCTGAAGAGCGAACCTGTAGATATCAAAGAGGAACCGGACGAAACTGGGAGTAACGGTGGACCGGTTCTGCACGACATGGATAGCACAGGAGAAGTACGAATAGCCGCTGCTACTTCGATGGAAGACGAAGAAAGACCAAAAGCGAAGAAAAAGAAGAAGTACACACCAAAGAAGAAGAAAACAGAGGAAATCGAAAATGGGCAACATCAACAACAACAACAACAACAACAACAACAGCAGCAACAGCAACAGGCGAACTACGCCAAGCAAGGATTTCCGGCCGAAGAATCTTCGTACATGAGAGTTCGAGTAAAACAAGAAAAACCAGAAAATGTTATGTATCACGGTTACCCTCAGCAATCAGCAGGGTGTCCATACAGTGGTGGTTATGCACCTCCACCCGCTCACAGTGGACCTTACTACGCAAACCCACCAAATTCTGGATCCTACGGTCAATACTCTTCGCCACCGGCAGGACATCCTAATTCATTCGTATCATCCGGAAGCCTGAATCAGTTAGAAAGTTTTGTGGACCAAATTCCCAACATCGGTCCCGGCATGTCTCCCGGTCTGCAATCTCAAACGCCGAACCCCGGCTGTGCAACTTTGTATCAATCTGCTGCACCGTACTCATCTTCCATGCCAAATTATCCACCGCCACCACTTGCGCATAAGCAATCTGATGGAACGTATCCAAATTCAGGTTCATCCTATTCTCCGCCCCACAGTGCTTTCGCACCGACGTCTTATAATCCACCTCCGCCAGATCATTCGTCTCCATTTCTATCATCTCCGCAATCATATTCTGGAGCTGAGGATGGATATCAGCGAAGATCTGCATCACCTGTCTACACAGATCTGGACAGTGTGCAAGTGAAACAGGAACGCGTTGACCCCTGCTATGGAGCTTATTAAAAATTAGCAAACGGGGTAGTGCGTTCCATTCCTTCAAAAACGCGCAGCTGTGATGAAATACCTTATAACTTTTACATGTTTTGTAGCTTTAGATGATTGTGGTTGTTATTAAGTGTTTCAAATAGTTGTTGAATGTAAGAAAATGGACATGTAAAAGATATTTTTTTTCTTCTTTTTTTTTTACATTGTTTGTATAAAACATTTCTTAGGTGTAATTTTAATTTGTTTTGACAATTTCAACAGTATTTTAGATTTTTGGTTTGTATACTATATCTTGTCACTTTTCTTTTTAGTAGTCATGTTATTTGAATTATTTTGTGCATGTAAATAAAGTTCATTTAAACAAGATCCGTCATTGAAAACAAAATCAAATCATTGTATGTAGAATTAAGATAAACAAGCTATTTGTGCGCGACTTGTCCGGAAAATTAATGGAAGCGCATTGCTAAACGAATTTAGACTAAATAGCATTTTAAACAACATATTTAAATTTTGTTTAGCTAGGAAAATGGCGGTCGATTTAGTCTGTTTTTAGTTGCAGTGGGCATGCGTCTAGTGAATGTTAAGTTAATGAAAGAAATAATTTAGCAATTCATGCATGTGGATAAAAAGTTTTAGTTTTACATAAAAAACATTATGAGTATCAAAACTTTGAGGGTAAATTAAATTAGATAAAATTTAAAATTAAAAAAAAAAAAAAATTAAATAAAATATATGCCGTGACCAGGATTCGAACCTGGGTTATTGCGGCCACAACGCAATGTACTAACCACTATACGATCACGGCTAAAGCTAAACACAGTCACTTCCTGTAGAAAAATTATCTACTATGATGACTCAATCCAATGCGTAATCAATTACAAATTCACGAGACAAATATTAAACTAAAATTCTTTTAAACTACTTTTAAATAGGTATTTAAATAAAATTTAATATAATAAAGACGCCATTAAAATATAACTTTAAATTTGCTCACTAGAGTGAGATCAGGTGACGTCTCCAAATGAAACGTCACCTTTATTATCTCTATTTGATTCAATGGAAGGGAATTCCCGGTCACATTTTGTTTAGACGAAAAAGAACTTGTTAGTGTCTCGCAAAAATGAAGTAAGTAGCGCTGATTTTTCATAGCAAATAACTGTCAATCGTATCAAATTCAATTTTATTTTAACTCATTTCACAGTAAACGAACAGGAAAGATGTCGGGACACATGTGTGCAACCCATCACTACGTGTGGTCAACGAACAACACTTTAGGAAAAGGTTCAACCGGAGTTGTTTACAAAGGATTGCATAAAATAACCGGCGATGCAGTTGCCGTCAAGACGTTTAATCAATTGAGTCATTTACGTGCTCCTGACATTCAAATGCGGGAGTTTGACGTCTTGAAGAAAGTCAGTCACGAAAATGTTGTTCGATTGTTGGCAGTTGAACAGGAAGTAAAAGAAATTGATAAAATGTGTGAAAATACGAGTGATTAATTTTTTTAAATCTTTTTATTTGCAGCAGGGAACTGAAAATAAAGTTTTGGTTATGGAATTATGCACTGGCGGGAGTTTATTCAATATTTTAGACGACCCTGAAAATACGTATGGACTGAACGAAGACGAATTTTTACGAGTTTTGGAACATGTTAGTAAGTTGAGGGAGTTTTAATCGTTTGTTTTGGTGTTATTATTATTTTTTTTTTTTTACAGCTGCGGGAATGACACATCTTCGGGACAATAATATAGTGCACAGAGATTTGAAACCAGGAAACATAATGAAGTTTATTACATTAGAGGGACGAATAATTTACAAATTAACTGATTTTGGAGCTGCAAGGGAGTTACTTGATGACCAACAATTTGTGTCTTTGTATGGGACAGAAGAATATTTGGTATTATTCAAACTAGAGCTGTGCGATGGTGGTATTTTGCCACATGGAGCAGAAAATTAATTCACTTTGAAACGTAAAAACAAAATTTACTTTTATGGACAAAATATACAAAGAAATATTTAAAAAAAATTATTTTTACCATAAAAATGGTTTTTGTCGTAAGAAACTGCTCCATACCATTGCACGGTTTGTTTTGCAGAATTTTTATGCACATTGTGAATTTATTTATTTATTTAATTTATTTATTTGTGTAGCATCCCGATATGTACGAAAGAGCGGTTCTTCGTAAATCCGTGACAAAATCGTTCGGTGCGACGGTCGATTTATGGAGCATCGGTGTCACATTATACCATGTGGCCACTGGGTTTCTACCGTTTAGACCATACGGTGGAAGACGGAATAAGGAAGTAATGTTAGTTCAATTGAAATATAAAAATCTGAAATATTTTCCCTTTATTTATTTATTTATTTATTTATTTATTTATTTAGGTATAAAATTACAACAACAAAAAAATCTGGGATTATTTCTGGTGTCCAATTATCAGAAGGGAGCGATATAGAATGGAGCGATAAACTTCCTATCAGTTGTCAATTAAGTTTGTATGTAATCCGAATGTTATTTTTAATTTCAACCAAAAAATTGCATGTTTTATCGATTTTTTTTTTTTAGGGGTTTGCAGAAGTTGATAGCGCCATTGCTGGCCAATTTATTAGAAAGCGACCCGAATAAAATTTGGTCATTCGATAAGTATTTCAGCGCAGTGACCAATATTTTGGAGCACCGGGCATTCCACGTCTTCGATGTAAACAGTGGAAGAGTTATCCACGTTTTTGTCCATTTTACACACAATACTCAAGATATTCAGCGTTTAGTGGAAGATCTGAGCGGTATTCCACCTGCAAATCAACTGACGTTGTACAAGGGGAAGATTTTGACTCCCGAACAGTTGGACGTTAAATTCGAAACGACTGTGATGGCGCCCATTTTTCTTTTGTCTAATAAAGATATTAAGTTAACTGTAAATGTGTCGTATTTTTTAGGTGAGGAAAATTGAATTTTTTTTAAATTATATTTTTAAAATTAATTTTTTTTTTGTTTTTGTTTGTGTTTTAGCTCCATTTCCGAATTTTCAACAATGTGCCGGGTTGGTTCAGGAGGCGCAAACGGCAAAGATTTTATGCAGTAGTTCGTATTGTCTTCTTCGGGCACTTGGCAGTGCGATGAATACGCTGAAACTTTATCCAGCAGTTGCTTTTTGCATACTGTAATTGTTTAAATATTAGGAGTTATCAATTTGATACAGTGGTGCAAATCAATAAATTTAAATTGATACTTGTTGATTTTAATGGGTTGATTTGTACCGTTTAAATGCCAATACTGTTTCTGATAATTATTAAACTTTTTTTTTTAAATTAATAATTACCAGTCGACATTTTCGGATATAAAAATTTCTAGTATTTATTTTTAATAAGTATCAATAATTTGTTTAAACTTTGATGAAAATGTTCATATTTTGTGGAATTTATCGAAATTTGGCAGAAAAATGCTCACATTTTGATGAAATTTATCCAAATTTTAATGAAAATGTTAATTTTTTTTTGAATTTATCGAAATTTTGAAGAAAAGTCTGATATATTGTCGAAATTTATCGAAATTTTGACAGAAAAGTCTCATATATTGTCGAAATTTATCGAAATTTTGACAGAAATTCTAACATTTTGTCGAAATTTATCGAAATTTTGACAGAAATTCTAACATTTTGTCGAAATTTATTCAAATTTTAACGGGTGGTGTTGCTTGCTACTTGTTAACAAAACTAATACTGTACCATTAGGTAATTTTTATGGAACTTGTGGTACTAATTTTGAAAATTCTCACATTTTGTCAAAATTTTGTCTGAAAAATTGTTGAAATCTATCAATTTTTTTGAGTTTTTGATGAAATTTAACTAAAGTTGTTTATTGACTAATTGCACTTCTGCACGAGCACTTAACCTTTGCACCGTTGGGTAATCATGAAAGTACTTTTCTGATTACAAAATATTTTAATTAGACTTTGATTTCATTACAAAACGAAAGATTTATAATTTTCTATCACAATATTATTAAATTTTTATTCTATTTATCAAATAGGGAATTACTTCGAAATCGAATGACGGAAGCGCAAGCGGCGTTACAGACGTCGGAATTGCTGGTCGAAGCGGCCAAAATGACGACCAAAGTGTTTCTGTCCACCTACCGCTTTGTCGCCTCCGTATCCGACGTCATTTTCTCCGATTCGATGCACTTGCTCGACCCCTCGAGCAAACAGTTGCGCGATTCCGTCGTCGCGAAGGAAGATTCAGATCACCGAGTACAAATTCAATTTTCCGAAATTTCGTCCAAACTCAAACCACTAATAAAGAATACACTCGAAACCGACGTTCTATGGAAATCCTGGCTCGAAATATCGTCACAAATACCAGATATCGAATCCCACTTGGCGAAAGCCACGACTTACGTTCGCTTGATGCGCGAGGGCTGGGATTATTTATCCAGGGACAAAAGAGGTTTGAAAAAAAAATACTAATTAAACGATTTTGAAATTCGATCATTTTCGATTATTTCTTTCTTTTTAGCGCTTTCTTATAATGATGAACAGTTTCATGCCATTGAGAAGTACGTGTATTCCAACTAACTTAAAAAAATTGCTATAATTCTAAAAATATTAATTGTTTTATCGTTTAAAAATGCAAAAAGTAAAATTGTTGTTTTAATTTGTGATTGCGTTTAAAAATTGCTGATTTTTTAAATATTTTTTTTGATATTTTTAAGGCGAAAACTTGAGGAATGTAGTAAAAAACTGAAGGGGCTTTACGACACAAGTATATGCGTTTGTCGAATGGCTTCCGAGTTATTATCTTCTTGGTTAAAGTAAGAAAAGAATGAGGAATAATTATCATTATTTATTTATTTATTTATTTATTTATTTATTTATTTATTTATTTATTTATTTTTTAGTTCGGCGCAAGTTGATCTGTACGATAGTTCCTTTTTGTGCGAACAGTTGAATCTGTTTCAAGACATGTTTAATTCGCATAAAGAATCTTTGGACCAAGCGTCCGAGATTTACGACCAAGAATTAGTGAAAATCCTGCAAAAAATGAACGAGGAATTTGGGACGAATAAGAAATTACAGTCGGAAGACCCGACACAAAATAAAGAGCAAGCAAAAAAATCAAAGATTTTCGAAGTTATTTTAGAAAAGTAAGTCGATAAATTAGTTATTTTCGTTATTTCGACGTATTTACAATGAAAAGCGTTTGTTTTCGTTGTAAAAAAAACACGAAATCGTTTGAAAAAATTTGAAAAATGTTTGAAAATTCTAGAATTTTTATCCAATTGCGGACACACATAGAATTTAAAAATTTTTTCATTTTTAAGGAGTGCTAAAAATTCCAGAAATACATGCAAAATTGGGTTACTATCATAAAAGCTGAATAATTTCCTCTGCAAAGAAAGTGTCGAACTGTCGATTGACCTTCTTTGTGAACCTGATTTACCATGATTTACATGTCCCCCATGCAGGCAGAACTTGAGATAAAAGGGTCAAATATATCGTAAACATGTCTCGGCGATCGTTTCACCGATGTGGCCGCACCTCATTTCACGAAACCCTTCCTCAATCGTGGCTGGCATCTTTTATGGGGTCTGGGAAATTTGCAATGCCGATATTAAGTCAATCTTTTTCATTTTTAGGCTCAGACAGCTCGATGAAGTTGCTCTTGATTTGAAATGGGAATCGCTGCAGAATAAACAATTGGCCGTTCAGATTCGTGATATTATGAAAAATTCGGATGAATAACCTACGGGATCACGAATGGCGGGAGGAAATAGAAAACTGTCACTAGTACATGGTCCAATTCGATGAAAACTTTTATTTAGTTTTTCTTTGTTTTACTTTAAAACTGTTTTATGGGGTCGTAAAAATCAATGTTACTTTGTGGATTATATTTTTATTAAACTTGTTTTAGGGGGGGATAGTTTTTCTTTGAATTACGGATGTACATCTATTGTATTTTTTTAAGAAAAAGAAATATATATATATATTACTTTATTGTAAAGTTATGACTGTTTTAGTTTACATTGAAATAAAAATCGTGGTTGAAAAATAAGCTTTTATTCCTCATTTTTACGTTTGTTCTGTTAGTAGATTGTTTTATTTTACAAATAAATCTTATTTTAACTATCCGAAAGGACAATAGCAACACAGCTGCGATCATTTTTCATATTGTTCCTCCAAGTGTTCAAGGAAATAACGACAATATTGGTTTTATTGAAAATTTATAAAAGCCGGCCATGTTTCGTCCAGTATGACGTCATAAAATGTCAAAATAGGCGCGAGTTTTGAAACTTCTTATTGTATAAAATTTAAAAAACACCAGTTCTTCGCTTCCTTGTTCTATTTTTTTTGAAAGAAACAGGAACTAAACTATCATGTTTTATTTTTTTTTTTTAAAATACAAAAAAAAAACCTCTAACGATCAGTTAACTTAAAGGTCAGTCAAATTCCGAAGGTTATCTGGTCATGGCCACCAAATTCTTGTTTTACTGAATAATATTCCTGTTTTGTCCTTTCAGTTTCACATTTTAGTTAATTCGGTTCGCTTACTTGAGCAAAACGACACCATTATAACCGAAAAAATAACAAAAATGAATCAAGCACGCACACAATTGTCATGACAATGGAAAACAGGTTTATTTATTACATGTTGAAGGTCAAAAAACGTGGACAGTTCTTAACACAATAGCCAGTCAGTAACCTTTGAGCTACTTACTCCACACCGAAAAAAAAATAAATAATTAAAAGATTTTGAAGTGCAGAGTGAACAAAAAAGTCATCGAGTCAACCTCCACGCGCCATTTTTTTCCCTTTAAAAATGAAATTATCATGAATAAAAAAGTAAGCTACGTACAAAGTGGCTAAAAACACTTGCACGGACGGAACAATGACAAAAATCAAACAAGTAATGTACGCCATTTTGGAAAATATCGGTTTTGTGTAGTCAATGAGGTCCTTGAGGACCCCTGTGGGTGCTGGCCACTCGATTAACGTGGCACCAAACCCGAGTGTGACGAGAATTGTAATCAAAGATTCACGATGCATTTTTGTATCTAAAAATAAAAAAAATAAATTAAAAATAAATCCCGAAAATGATATGTAACGATAAATAGAATATAAAAATAAAAAAAAACCTTGTTTTGGGCCGAATGAAAACTGAGTGTGTCACATGAGACAAGGAAAAATGATCAACCGGGAAACGCAGCACGTCATAAACCACCTGTGCATCAGTGAGAGAGAAAAAGAAAGAAAAGAAGAAAAAAATAACAAAATCGAATGGCAACACTTAGTTTGTAATTTCAGAATAAAATTTCGTTTATTTATTTGTTTCGGTAATAAAATGTTTCGCTTATAAACTCACCTCAAATGCTCCAATTCATATCCCAAACAGATTGCACCTGGAACACATCAAGAAATGTTTTTCAAAGTTTTTCCGCGCTTGGGTTTAATCAATTTGTTGATCGTGTTGGTGGCGCTCGTCTGCGTACAAGGTAAAACAATAATGAGTGACCAATTGAAGTGAATTGAAATGGTTAATGCGCTTCAGCACAGGACGTTGAACCGGGATCGACAGCACCTGGATCGACTGAGAAGCCAGCCGACACGTTTGCTGATTATGTCAGACAAGGGACAAAAACCGTGCAGAATGGGCTACAACAATTTGGTAATTTGATTGGCAGGTTACTCTGGAAGACTGAATCTCCACCTGTAACAACACCACCACCACCAGCTAGTCCCAACCCATAAACATTTTCTTTTTTTTTTCTTTTTTGTATTTATATATGGAATTAATAAAACGAGTGACATGAATTCGTATTTTTTTTTTGTTTTTTTAACTCGAGGGGATAAAAGAGAAAATAATATTTTGTGTCTTTTTGTATATTTTTATTTAGTTTAGAAATTCTGCAGAAAGTTTTGTAGGAGGAGCTTAAACGAGTTGGCTTTTTGTTTATAATGAAGAGGAGAAAACAAGGTAGACTCCATTAAGGAGGTCATGGTAGAGAATACAGATGGGGAGCTCATGCTCATGGCAGCCATCTTGAAGATGAACAGATTGAATTGTGGGAAATTCTCTCATGGTTAATTTTGTTGTTTAGTGTGTTCAAATAACATGATGCTACAAAATTATAAATTAAAAAAAAAAAAATTTATTGTTTTCGAATTATATCTTTATTTTTTTAAATTATTATTTATAAAAATAATTCAAAATATTCAACAAAATTATCGAATATTCACAAAGCCTCGATGTTAGTAGCGCTTTTGGTGGCCGTGCGACAAACTATGACATTCACGTGCACCAAAAGAAGCATTATAGAAATATTTCTTTTGTAGTAGACACATTAAATAAAATAAATTAATTTTATTGATTGTAGATATTTTGTATACAGATGTCATTAACGGTAAGCACAAACAAATATCGAATAACATTTGGATTACATGAATAAATATAATTTTACTAGTTTTCAGATTGCATGAAAGCATTGACAAGTTCGTCGAAGAGCAGGTGAAGTGTAAAAAGACGATCTTCCCTCCAGGAAAGTCCTCTGTCGCGTACAGTCTTATAAAATAGATATATTCCACCCACGATGATGTGTAGCACAGGTAAGAGGATGAATATTCCGGAAAATATGAGCATAAAAAAGCGAAATATTTCGTACGCAAAGAAAAACAATTTGATTGCAAGCGATTTCCACTCCTCTGGAAATGGCAAATCCTTCATACTGAAGGCAATTATCGCGAAAACCACAGCAATCAGTTCAACAGGTGGCAATTTGTCCATAATTTTGACTGCTAAGATCCATAGTGGGTGTTTGGTCAGGTCTAGAGGCATTGTGTTTGAGCTGCTAGGTTCAAGTGAGTGGTGAAGTTATTGGGAGTTCAGTTAAAGAGGATCAGTTGTGGATGAGGGAAGAAAATAGACTCATACAGACATCAATTAATTGTCAAGTGCACAATGAATTAATGACAGGTTTTAATGGATTGTGGAATAAGTGATTGCGTTTTCTTTCCACAGATGTTCCAGAGAAATTAAGTGTTGCAACTTTAAAACATACATAGCTTTTTATTTTTATTTATTATTAAATGCCATCAAGAACTATAAGTAAATAAATAAATAAATAAATAAATAAATAAATATACAAATCAATAAATAAATAAATAAATAAATGAATAAATAAAGGAATAAATATACAAATCAATAAATAAATAAATAAATAAATGAATAAATAAAGGAATAAATAAGTATAGAGAATCTTGGACGCTAATTCTCGAGTACGTAATCATGTTTCGCTGGTTTCGCAATACTTCTCGTCACACGGTGTCACAAACCCACAAGTGTGAGAATTTACCACTAGCTTCGATAATGTTCCCTGGTGCTTTGACGACCAATGAGAATGGCGTAACAATACGGCCATCGTTCGTCCGACCAATCCCAAAGCGCGTAACAAACCCCATTCGCTTTCGGATTGGTGGCTGTAGGTGGCTGCATTCACCATTTTGATAATGCACGCTTGTTCTTTGCGCCATCTCTTGTGGGTTTTCACAACCAAAATACAAATGGCATCTTGATCTCATTTGAAATATTCATGGTCGTTTCTCCGATTTTCTATCGGTAAATTCTCTCATAAAATACACCTCGCGTTTGAGTAATTGTCAAATTTAGGTCAACACTCATCTTTCGTGCAGACCTAATTATTTGACAATTACTCGGCCTGCTCGGTATATTACTACTGAGAATGTTTTGGTCTTTTGGTTTTTCTGTCAGTTCAATTGAAGTTTGGAAATAGCAGAAGTACCGTACAGTACAGTAAAAGCTGTTTTTTCCGGTTGGAACCGGAGGGTTTCTGGATATCGAAAGGATAACAGAGCTTCTACCTGTGACTAGTAACTTGTTGACAAGAACAATACAAACACTTAAGTGTAGGGAAGAGACATTCGAATCCTCGAATTCCTCGAATCTTGAGTGCCACACTGTTTTCAGTATGCCATCAATTGGAATCTTCCGACAATATTCAAGAAAGAAAATTTTCTTGAATTTCTAATCATTTTGCTCCAATATGTAAGTTAGATGATTTGAATATAAAAGAAAATAATTTGTTGACATTAATCAACATCAGTCTTAAAACTATAACCTATTACCCCTTTATCTTATTTCTTTTCCTTTTTTTCTTATATGAAAGATTCAAAAGATTCGAGGACCTTTTCGGATTCGGATACGAGAAAATTTAGTATTCGTCCCATCCCTAGTAAAAACCCATGCTAAGGTTGCATGAAACCACTTAAAAAACAACTCTAGTTGTGCATTATTTTTGCAGATTTTGGTGTCCATTCTGCTTATAAAAACACTAAAACAACAAAAATAGATCCCATCAAATCAGTGCTGTCCAAAGTGTTCTCTGCAGAGGTTCCGTTCCGTGAACAAGGTCCGCCATTTTACCCACTTTACCACTGAAACGCAAAATAATATAGGCCTAGTAGAGTAATGTTAGGTTACCGGTCTATGACACATTGGGACAAAAAAATACAGGTCTGCCACATTACACATAGTCTATCGGTATCTTAAACTGAAAAATTCTCGTCTGCAAACACATAAATGCAATAAATAAATGATTTTTTTGGAAATAATAATAGACTAGAGTTTGGAAAGTGTGTCCAGTGTCACCCCACGCTCTAAAAATCGTAAATAATTTAAAAAATAAAAACAAAAATGTATTAATTGAAAAATACGCCATTTATTAATTTTTTCAACAATTGTTTGTGCGTCTAGTAATTGTATCTAAAGTTGTTTTTACTATATATTACAATTTCATTTGAGCTGTTTTACTTTGAACTCGCTCTCTACACGATTAACAATTCTACTCCAAATACATTAATTAGAAATACTTTCGCAAACTTCTATCCAATACAAAATCTACAAAATTATCAATAGGGTGTACAATAATTGGAATTAATGAGAGACACACTGCCACAGTCACCCAGTTTCGTGCCCCTTGAGAAATCCGTGCTGCACGATTCAGAACAGACAGAGTAATGTGACACGTTCTATTGATTGTAAAACCAGGAATTAACACAGAAGCAAATGTCTGCCAGATTAACGTATCTGCTATTGTTTTCTTCAACTGGTAACTTCGGATGGACTCGGACTCATATTTAATCTACCAAAAAATAAAAAAATAAAAATATTTTAGACAAATTTTCAAATATTTCATTCCCACGTCCATTTGCACACATGTGCTGTTTATTGTGTTTTCGTTACCCTATTTCCCACACGTGTAAATTGAGGATTTTCAACCCCTACAAAAAAAATTTAATGAAACTTTCCTCCAGCACAAAGAATTAAATGTTTTATGCATTTTTCTAGTGCAATGAACGCCGGCCCCATTTATGTTGCTTCATATTGTGTTTGTTTTATCTAGGTTGAAAGAGTTTAATTGGGTCAACCTTTCAACTTCATTTGTGGGAAAGTGGAATTCAGAATAATGAGTGAAGAAAGGGATGTCAAAATGTCAGGTATTTAGCCTACTTAGTATTTAAACAAAAAGATTTAAGTCATTTGCAATCAGCCATTAAAAAATGGCTGAAAATCGCACATATTTGCCAGTGGAATCATGGGACATCAATTATTTGCAGTTATTGAGTAGAATTTATTTATTTCTTGTAAAAATTCACTAAATTCCTGTGGTTGGGTACCACTCCTTGCAGGGAATTTGGTGAAAAACTGTTTAAACAAAAATATTTAAGTCGTTTGCAATCAGCCATTAAAAAATGGCTGAAAATGTCACAAATTTGCCAGTGGAATTATGGGACATCAATTTCCAATGAGAAAACATCAATTATTTGCAGTTATTGACTGAAATTTATTTATATCTTGTAAAAAATTCACTAAATTTATGTGGTTGGGTGCCACTCCTTGCAGGGGTCTGGTGAAAAGCTGTTTTATTATTTGCACACAACAGAAGAAAACAAGGAAGGACAGCACTCCCATCTGCAGCTGGCATTTACTACGTCATCCGTTTGAGCCAATCAAATCGCTTAGACGAAGCCAGAGACGAAAACGCGCCATTTTTTTCCTTTCCCACATCCTTGGGATTAAATTTCATTTACCACGACTTACTAGATTCGCTTTTTTTGCTTTATCGACGGTATCGGCGAATACGTAACCAAAAGCAACGACGTAAGTTCCACGTACGAGCCACAGTGGTATGAG
The DNA here is from genome assembly GCA_034683725.1 of Strigamia crassipes. Lineage (NCBI taxonomy): Eukaryota > Metazoa > Arthropoda > Chilopoda > Geophilomorpha > Linotaeniidae > Strigamia > Strigamia crassipes. Next base: position 45,217 of record JAQFXT010000159.1, read on the forward strand.
GTGACGAAACGATTCGCCAACTTCATTCGAATAACCTAGAAAGAAAAATCGATTTTTAACGCTTTTTATTGAACTTGAATAATTAAAAACACTCACCTAATAATCGCACTGGTGTGTCACGATAAATATCGACTTCTTTGACCAGGTTTTGCGCGTTTTGCGGTTTTAATTTCGCGTCCTCGCAGCGACATTGGCGCAAAATACTTAAATTTAGCCAAGGTGACGTCATTTCACCTTTTATCAAATCTAATTGCAGCGCACAAAAGGCTGGCTTTCAGCAACGAATTGGTGCAAGTTTGTTAGTCGTTGTTTACAAAAATAGTCGAAAAAGGAAACAAATTCCGATACTGGTTATGTGTTTACCAATTCGTGGCTAAAAGCTGCATCGAGCGCTGTCTGCGGAACGATTCTATACTTTGTCGCTAGGTGGCAGCAGGACGCAGGTTTAAATAAAGAAATAATAAAATAAACATGATTTATGTTTTAATCGCTTTGTTTGTTTTGGATTTGAAAATTGGAGGCAAACAATTTTTTAACAGACCGAAAACAATTAAAAAGAATGGATAACCAACAAAAGTGAAAATGAAATAACGGAATGTTGTCTTGAGTACTGCCCATACAACATGGCCGACATCCGCTATGGGTTTTGGAAAAGTCAAACATCTGACTGCTAGCCAAACTCCCAATATGAGAAACGGAATAAGGAAATCTGGTGGTTTTATTTTTTCCAGACAGCGTAGAATCACGCCGGCCACTTTACTCGTTATTGCCATTTTTGACTGAAATTTAAAAAAAAAAAAATAGAAATTAACGGTTACATTTTCATTTTTGTTTCAAAATGAAGCATACTTGCATCTACAGCGCATCAGCTACAAACGACACTGAAAGACTGTTGAATTTTGTTTTCAAATGAAACATACAATAGAATGTGACGTATGGTCACAGATGTCACTATTGTCAGCATGCTATTACCTCAAGAATAAAAAAATCAAAAAGCTTTTTGGTTGCAATTGTGACAAAAAAAATAAATATGGAATCACTGAATAAGAGCAAAAAATATTAATAAATTCAATTGGTAACTAGTCCTTGTGGTTGTGATTAATTAATCATTGTATCTTGCTTTCTAATACCTTTAGAGGTCTTAAGCACTTAAAAGATTTTGGTGCCCCTATATATATATATATATATGTCTAAGTCAAAATGTATAGCAATTATTAGAGGTTTGGCGATTACGTTTTTTAACTTCAAATAACTTATAATGTGTTTTTATAAGTTACATTCTAGAAGTTATGGAAATGTAATTGCCGAACCTTTAATATCGTACTAAAAATTTTGGAAATTTTGTGGAAGCAATTTGATCGTCCATGGTACCCCCCTATTCTTTGAAGTCCTAAGCACGTGCTTACATTGTTTAATGGTTAATCTGGCCCTGATTTTACTATGAGCACACTGGACCAAAGATTTCTAGAGACTACATTTCAGTTGACGAGTTTATCAAAAATAAAAATTCTGTGAATTTGATGCTCTGCAGCTACAGGATGAAAATTGAAGCAAAAATAGATTTTTTTGTTGGTAAGATGATCGTAAGAAGTTCAAAGTAAAACAGAAATTTGTACATTTTATTACGTTGTTACTAATATACATCTATCTCATTCCAGACATGGTGGATATACTATTGTAAGGAAATAAACGGACGGTTTTTGAAGGGTACAGAATTGTCTTACCTTCTTCTGCGTCAGTCCACATCCATATACTACCGTCTTCAGCCAAAAATAACACAGTGGTGTTGTATTCGAGTTTTTCCAAAAACTGATATGCAGGCGCGATGATAATTCCGGGCGTGTCATCTGGCACGAAAAATCGTAATTGCGTCTGGATCTACCGCGTCTAGATCTACTGCGTCCAGATCTATCGCGTCCCAATCTATCGCGTCTCAATTTGCGGCGTCCAAATTTAGCACGTCTCGATTTGCAGCATAAATTTATTTTTTATTCTGGGAAACTTGACGGGAAATTCATCATTCATCATTTGTATAAAAAAAACAAGATTTTATTATCAATTTTATTTTCTATTTTATTTTACATTTTAAAAGTCGAAAGTGTAGTGCATTTTGCGTTCGCGGAAGTCGCTGTAGATTGAGACGCGGTATAGTATGGACGCGGTATGTTGAGACGCGGTAGATCCAGGAAGCGGCAGATCTCCAACCTGGACGCAGGAGATCCTGGACGCGGTAGATCCTGGACGCGGTAGATCCTGGACGCGGTAGAGGGAGACGCGGTAGATACGCGTCCCCGATAATTCTATCATTTGTGTTACCTGGGATATTGGAAACACTGTGGAAAAATTCGGATACAACACCATGGTTTTATATTTATATTTTGTATTGTGTTTGAAAACAATGGTGTTTAATTCGGATTATTCTAAAAATATTTAAATTATAAGATAAAACTGATAAATGAACAAAATACTTTATTGAATCATTTCTGATTTCGATCAGTTTATATACATAATAGCTGAATTGCGAAATATGCCAGTACGGCGTATTTCGCTAAGCGAAAAGACTGTGTGTTCCAAAACAAAATGAAAGAGTATTGATTTGGTCAAAAAACGTTTAAAAATGTTATATTCGAATACAACACCATAGTCTGGTATCTTTATGCCACAATCGAAATGAAAAATCCCTGACTGCGCAAACCTAAACGCAACAAATTAATGTTTTTTAGAAATAATAACTGGTTGACACAATTCACCTGCGTGCAATAAAATATTTCAGACTTTTGTCTTTTTGTATCACCAATGCAAAACCGCCAAGGTTTTTACCGCCAATTCAAAACCGCCAATACTAAAATTGCCAAACCATTACCGCCAACTTTTTCGTTTTCTACCACCAAAACGGATTTTTATTTTTATTTTTAGGGTTTTTTTCCAGCATTTTTCAGCATTTTTCGATTTTTTAGTGTTGTGCACTGAATCAGGAAAACTAACTTGATTTGAATTTGTAAAAATCACATTTAACACATTTGTAATTTAGTTGAATATTGAAATAAATACAATTTTCTATTTTCTACAAAAAGAATTGTTCAGAAGTTATTTGAAAACAAAAAAAATCAAAACAACTAACCTTTAGATTCCTTTAGCCCATTGTTTTAAAATTTACTAATTAACTTTTAACTAGAATAAATTAAATTTGGACGATTTTTTAAAGTTTCTATTCTATTTATTATAAATTAAATTAATTATAAATTATTTTAAAACCTTTCTATTTTAAATATTTAAAAAAGACATTCAAACATTCTTAGATTCTGCAACAAATGTTTACATTTTCCACAAATGTCATTTGCCATTGTTGTGTTTATTATATTTTTCCATTTTTCATTCTTTTGATTCATAATTGACTGTTTCCTTATAAAACCAACACATTCACTCGCAATTATTTCCTAAAAGAACAAATCCCGAAACGAAATTTTTATTTAAAGAAAAATAAATTAAGTTTTGATTTCGATTCCAAAGTTTCTATTTCAGTTTAAATCTAAATCAAACGAAAAATCCCGTCTAAAATGCATTTAAAACACCAATCGAGACGATCCAGGAAGAATCCTTCTCGGTACCAGTCAGCGTGTATCTGAAGTTTGAATTTTTCAACATATAAGGTATGTTGCAGCTTTTACCGTGAACCGTTACGTAGCCCCACAATTCCACCATTATGGTTAGGGCCGAAGTCGTTGTTAGTCGGATTACCAATGCTCGTTCTTCTACTCCATTTTGTGCATTTCCCAGTGCTCAAAACCGAGCAAATTTGTGAAACAATCGTAGTTTGTGCATCAAATAAGGTACGTGAAAGTTTACAGGATACATTTTCAGTCGTTGGAAAGTGTGTGATATGATTCTTTTGTGCCGATGCCTTCGATCGCCATTGTTGGGAGGAGTGCAAAAATGGTGCGTTGTCGTTTGGCGAAAATCGGCCATTTGCAATCATGTCTTTTTAGTGTTTAGTGTGTGTTCAGTGCTTCGTTTAAACGAAAAAAAGATTAAAAGTCGATGAAATAAGTTAAAAGTGTGTTTAATCGTCGTGAAAAAGTGCTGCAATATTCCGTGTTGCGTCATCAAGATGTGGCAAAGTTTGGTCGTTTGTTTTTTCAAACAAACTCGATCAACTCCAGCGAGCAAACCGACGAATTCGGCGCAAAAACTCAATTCGGCGTGTTTTTGTCGTGCTTTTACGAAAAATTTCGAAATTACGCACCACGGAAAAAGCTGTACTAATACTGCGTAAAAGTGGCGTTGCTTAATTACAAGTTTCCGTTCCTAGTTTCCAGTGAGCAATTTCAATATAACGTGCATGAAAATGCATTTTTTTGCCGTTAATTTTCAAATTCCGACGGAAAAATTCTTGTCGGATTTAATTTTAATTTTTCAAAAATTTAATAACTTCGGCGGCGACTAGATAAACCGATCTTGTGAAATTCCGCTTTTACTCAGTATTTCTACGGCGGGAATTTTCGTAAAAGTACGTAAGAACATGCTGAATTTCGATGTTTTTAATGGCGGACCACTGCAAGATGAGATGTGATGTGGCATGGCATGGCGCGCGATTCTTGAGCCGCCATTTTGGATCTCGCATAGTTCTTTATGCGCTCTTTCACCCTTGGTGAAATGTAGATTTTTTTCGGCCCCTGCAAGTATTACAATCAGTAAGTAACGTCCCAAGTGTTAAAACTGCATTCGAATAGTTTTATTTTTAATAAAATTTTATTTTGGATCGAAAAAAACACGAAAATAACTCGAAAACATGTCACGTGATATACTTCGTGATAAAATGATATGGCGCCCTAGATCTGCAATTAACGACTTTTCGAAAGCAGTTCGTCGGCTTTTTATAAAATATCTACTAATTAAATATTTTATTTTACAGGGTAGAATAAAAATTAAAAAAAAAATAAAAAAAAAATTAAACAACTTATATAATATGAAGAAATTGACGTGAGTATCAACGGCCATATTTGGCTTTCAAAAAACATGGCGGACAGGACTGGTTTTATCTTATTTCAACACATTTTTTGATTATTTTGATATTGTCTTTCTTTGTTTTGCTTTTTTTCAGATTTTTTCAATTTTTTTTCCAATTTTTTCAACAATGGATGTTTTTTTGACACTTGGATCATCAAACTGAATCCTGAACGAGGGAAACCTGTGCAGTTCTTCATCAAGGGCTAACAAAGGGATTGGTTCTTTGTTTAGATTGGTGGTCCAGGAAAAGCGTGGGAAAAAATGGGGTCTTTTGATAGGTGGCATATGGCACAGGTTTCACACTAAGTTCAATAGCATTTTGGTAGGCCTAATACGAGTTTTGCTTTGTCAAGTACATTTGAAGGGTAAATGCGGTCCAGAATTGTCGTTTTGCCAAGAATAAAGTTTCGGGGGGGTCCTTTTTGGTGGGTTTCATTGACTTGACCTGATAACGAAAAGTGTTGACGATTTTGGCTTATCTGGGGTCATAAGGACATTGCACTGGGTTTTAGATCTTGTTTTTTTGTTCAAGGTGACTTTTCTTGTGAGGTTAACCTTGAAATTTGAGGTAGTTGCACTTTGGCTGATTAGCAGGCTAGCCAATTATAGCACATTAACCCCAGTGGAGATTTGCTAGAAATTTCTACTTCTGGGTTCAGTTATAGAACTGACCCAGCTAACCAATCAAGTGAGAATTGAATGGTGTTTGGGTGTTTTTTTTTAAATTGCCCCCGAGAATGGGATTGGTCACTTTAGTTTGGGCAAAATTTAATAAAGTTTTAATCAATGAAGTTTTTGTGAGATTTGGATTGTTAGGGATATTGATTTGATTGCAAGTACACTATTTATTGTCTTGGGTTTTTCTTTTGTTTTCAGATTGTTCCACAACCAACCAACTTGAGAAAACATCAAATGAAATATAATTTTAAAATTTGAATTAACGTTAAAGCACAAGCTAGTCAGTTAATATTAAATTATAAATATTGAGCATCAAGATATGAAATATATAATCAGGTAAGAACGGTTCCAGGAAGAGGAAGGTGAAGACACCAATGGTTCAACGGGCAGGTTTTGTATGGAATTTTTGAATTATTAATTAACGCGGAGTAAAGGAAGAACTCGGAATGCATGTCGCAGTTTAAGAGAACAAAGAACTAACTATGGCCGGTACTGTGTTCAAATGGGAACAGGTGATCAGTTCGGTAGTTGTGATTCGTCTAGAATGGACGTGGAGGGCTTGGACGATAATTAAGCGGCTTGAGTTTGCGAAAGATGCGAATTTTTGCGGTTTTTTTTCGTGCTGTCATGACAAATTTCGTATATTACGCACCACGGAAATTCTGTACTAATACTGCGTGAGAGTGAGGTTGTTTAATTACAAGTCTACGTTGCTAGTTTCCAGCTAGATGTTGATTGATTCGGTACGCATTGAAATGCATTTTTGTTAGTTCTGGAAGAGATTTTCTTATCGGACTTTAATTGAAAATTTTAATGATTTTTGGCGACTAGATAAACCGGGCGTGTTAAATTTTGCTGTTACGCAGTATTTATACAGGGAAATTAGTCATTAAAGTACGTAAGAACTTGCGGGAATTAGTGTTTTTTTGCTTTGTAGCTGGTTTTATTGTTGTGTCGAGGTTCTCGGGCGGCCATTTTGGATCTCGTCGAGTTCTTTATACGTTCTTTAACTGTCGGCGATTGTTGTTACTTGTTTGAGCAAGTATTGTAGTGATTAGTAAGAGTGGTGAAATGGAATTGTTATTTGCATTCGGAAAGTGGAAATTATTAATATGGGAATAACAAAATGGGGTTTTAGAGTTCTAAAGTTAATAGACAAATTGTTTCGATGTCAAACTATCTGTATGTGTTTGTTTTTGTAGTTTCAGCTTATGCGACTCAAAGTGCAATTCAAACGAAGCTTCCGATGACGACGATCTTTTTGTGAAAAAATGGCAAATTCGTGATATAGTTAAGTTGGAGTGGATGCAAATTAGATGAGGTACAGGGAGGTTAGAGGAAAATGGCTGGCGCTCCACTCCTGATTGACGAATTATGGGGTAGATATGGTCACGTGGAAATTGAGCAGACGGAACAGCGGTTTGACGATTAGGCTTGACATCATGGTTGGAGGCATCCACTTTAAAGTAGTTAAAAGAAATATATAGAATTCGGCTGAAGATAGAGCTCAAGAGCCGAGTTGAAATGACCAGAAGTCCCTGGTTAGGTTAGGTTAGGTTAGGTTAGGCCAGGCTGCTAAATGGCCGCTATTCTTAAGAAGTTCTTAGAATTCTGCAGGAGCCATTCACTGGATTGACGGTTTATCAAAAAACGGTATTGAGAAATGTGGAAAGAGGAAGAGGAACTTGTGAATTGAAAGTTTGGGAAGGGCAACAAGAATTGGTGCATAACAGTTGGATAGAATAGACTAGGAAAGAACGATTTTGTCATCGCGAGAAAAGTATAGCAGGATTCATCCATAGCGTGTAGTATTGAGTCTGGGCCGTTTCGTTTTTCCACTAATAATTGTAGAGAGGCATTAAATAAAAAATTATAAACCCTGAACAGAGTAGTATTGAGGCAGTGGGGGCATGGAACTTTTGATGTTTCTGAGATGTTAGTTGTCTCGTTGAAGATCTGCCATTTTGGGGCTCCACTAATAACACTTTCCTAAGGTCCCGTGAAACCTTCAGTCGGCCCTGATAGGGAAAGAGTGTTGTTGTGATTAAGGCAAGACACTGTAAATTGTAGTTTGTGTCAAGGTGCAGTTTAGTTTGTAGATGTCCATGGTGAAATGGAACAAAGACCTTGGCAAGCAAGGTTGTGGTGAAGAATCCGGTACGGATTGAATGACTGGATAGGAGAGACAAATGTGGATATTGTGGAGGGATTGGAATGATGTGAAACAGCAACAGATGAATGTTCTGCAATGTCGGGGACAGGAAAAGAGGCAAAAATAAAAATTAGGTGCAACCTAAATCTGGGCAAAAGATGTAAGATTCTCTAAACCTTATCAATACGGCTGTCTTAAGTGGGGGTGCACGGCCTTGGACCTCAAACAACCTTTTTTTAAGTTAAAAAATTTTTTGCCATGAAAAAATGGCGGCGGCTGCAGATAAGCCAGAGACGCTCCTGCTTATCAATAAATGCGAGGCCTAGGGCTTGATTGAAATAAACAATGATGAGAGACCCATGAGTCTCTGAATCAATAAATTTGAGACCTAGGAGTCTTAGGGTAACAATATATGTGAGGACTGGGGGTTTCTTGGCATCAATAAATATGAAATCTAGGGGTCCCTTTAACATATCAAATGAGGCCTACTGGGGTTTTTAGATATCAATAATTGTGAGACTTTGGGGTCTCTGAACTAATAAAATTGAGGCTTAGGGAACTGTTAAGAGTATCAATAAATATTAGGCCTAGGGTTTTTTTTTAGTTATCAACAAATGAGGCCTAGGGGTATCAATGTGAATTCTAGGGTATTTTAGATTGTCAATGATTGAAAGACTTGGAGGTCTCTGGACTTGTAAATTTGAGGCCTAGGTTTTAATATCAATAAATGTGAGGCCTCACTTACAGGTTTTTAAGATAAAAATAAACTGAGGGTTTTTTAGATATAAATAAATGGGGGATAAGAATTTCTTTGTATCAATGGGAAATCTAGGGGCCTTTCATATCTCAGGCCTAGGGTTTTTTTTAGATATCAATAATTGAGACCTAGGGGTCTCTGAACCTGTGAATTTGAGGCCTAGGGTTTTTTTTTTTTTAATATATAAACGAATGTGATGCTTAGGGGTCTCTGCACCAACAAATGAGGCGTAGGTGGGTCTAACCAATAAACAATTGAACAAATTTTTGGCGATCAAGCAGCAACAAACTGAGGCTTTTGGGATTTCGTCAACACCAATTAATCTGATGCTTGGGGTTTTTTTCTTAGCAACAACCAAATGTCAGATCTAGGGGTCTCTTTGCATATTGCCAATAAATGTGAGGCTTGGGAGGTTTCTAAGCACATGATCAACGTGTGGGACAGAGACTATTGTCAAAAATTGGTAGGCCCAGGGTTATACTAGCATATCGACAAATTTGAGGCTGGGGTCTGTTAAATTAATGTTTGGAATGACCAATAGTAGTGGGCATGGTGGCAGAAATCTGACTGATCAGAATCAGTTAGATTTGCTATTGGGGGTAAAGGGTATTAAAGGATTTTGTTAAACTTGTAGGGACTAGAGGGAAGGGAACGGAATGTTGCTAAGAAATAAAAGGGTTATTGGCGAGGGAGGGTCCCTGGAACGGCGGAAGGAGTATGGTGAAACCGACCAGAAACATTTTAAGTGAGTATAAATGACTGCTTAGTGTTATTGGCACAGTAAGATAATTTTTTTTACTCTATTTTAGGAAAATGTAAATTTTTGACGTTTAAGAAGATTGGTAAGACGATCGAACAGTTTCCCGGCTCGCGACGCCATTTTTGGTGTAGGTATACAAAACAGACCGTAAGTAGATAAAAAAAAGTGGTCGTAGTTTGTTGCAAACAGTTGATCGTAAATAACTGGTTTGAAATTTCGTTTTTTAGTTGTTGGCCAAATCGATGTTACGTGACGTGCGCGCTCAAATAGGCCCGCCCGCGCAACTTAAGTTACCAGAATGTGTTCAGGAGGTTAGTAGGGGGATGGAACGAGACAAACTGCAAGAACAATGCCAAAATTAAAATCAAGGTGTCCGTGAGCACGTTAAATGTAAAAAAAAAAATGTGGGAACGTGACCAACAAGATTGGCTGCTGTTGGTAACAAAGGAAACGGGTAGTTTAAAATGGCGCCGTAGCGAATTTTTGTGTGAAATAATATTGCGGGTTGGGACAATTCAGCGAAATTGGATTCCGTAAAACGGGACATTACCAATTTGATGTGAGGTTTGGGATTCGGTGATTCAGAAAGATTCAGAATCTTTTTGATTGATTGACTGGTGGCACTGCATTCGGGATCCTATAGCTTAATGGCCGCGTGTGAAGCGGATGGGGCGGGAGGCGATTTTTAATTGGATAAAAGAAGAGGAAGTAGTAACTAAGTCAAATGGTTTAAATGCGATAAATTTCAATACATGTTAAAGGATGAGGATTTGGTGTGGTGGGGGTAAGGGGGATGCTTGAGAGAGAATTGGCATTTGTTTGAAGTTTGTTCTTGTGGGATTTGATGCGAGGAATGGGTCGGATTGGGGTTTTGTTATTAATGGGTTGTGGTGGGATTGTTGGCTAATGGTTTTTGGGGGCTGTTTTTGGGGGATTTGGGGATTTTATAGTTGTATATAAAAGTTAGATTTCGGATGTCGGTGGTGCCACCAGGTTGGATTGAAGTATATTAGGGGGTTAAATCTGGTTGCGACAAAATTGTAAGAGAAAAAATTTTAGGTATGAAGAAGAAAATGGGTCATTGCGACGAATGTTAAGAGAAAAGGTCAAGTTTGGTCGAAAAATCCGAGGGCTGAAAATTTACAAGAAAATGTCAAGTTGGAGTGAAAATTTACGAGAAAATATCAAGTTGGGATGAATATTTATAAGAAAATTTCAAGTTGGGATGAAAATATATAAGAAAACGGCAAGTTTGGATGAAAATTTATAAGAAAACGTCAAGTTGGAGCGAAAATTTATAAGAAAACGTCAAGTTTGGATGAAAATTTATAAGAAAATTTCAAGTTGGGATGAAAATTTATAAGAAAACGTCAAGTTTGGATGAAAATTTATAAGAAAACGTCAAGTTTGGATGAAAATTTATAAGAATGAGTCAAGTTAAAATGAAAATTTATAAGAAAACGTCAAGTTTGGATGAAAATTTATAAGAATAAGTCAAGTTAAAATGAAAATTTATAAGAAAACCGTCAAGTTGGGATGAAAATGAAAAGCTGGTATGAAAATTTACGAGAAAATAGTCCAGTATGGACGAAAATTTACGTGAAAAGTTCAAGGTTGGACGAAAAGTCTGAGGGATAAAAATGTACGAAATTAAGATCAAGTTGGATGAAATTTTATGAGAAAAGGTCAAGTTGGATGAAATTTTATGAGAAAAGGTCAAATTGGATGAAATTTTATGAGAAAAGGTCAAGTTGTATGAAATTTTATGAGAAAAGGTCAAGTTGGACGAAATTTTACAAGAAAAGGTCAAGTTGGACGAAAAATTCGAGGAATGAAAATTTTCGAGAAGGTCAAATAAGGGACGAAAATGTAAACAGAAAAGGTGAGGTTAGGAGAAAAAAAATCTGAAAGATGAAAATGCACGAAAAATGGTCAAGTCGGGATGAAAAATCGGAAGGATGAAAATTACGAAATAACGTCAAATAGGATGGAATTTTACGAAGAAAAAATCAAGTAGGATGGAATTTTACGAAAAAAAGATAAAGTAGGATTGAATTTTACGAAGAAAAAAAGATCAAGTAGGACGGAATTTTACAAGTAGAGGTCAAGTTGGACGAAAAATGTGAGAGATGGAAATTTAAGAGAAAACGTCAAATTGGGACAAATTTTTAGAGAAAAACTTTTGAGGAAGGAAAATTTTACAAGGCAAGTTCAAATCTGAACGAAAAATCTGAAAATCTACGCGAGAAGGTCAAGTAGGAGACGAAGTATCACGAGAAACGATCTCCTTGGAATCGAAAATTAAAAGAATATCTTAGGCATGAAAAATAGTCCCCCCCCCCCCCCAAAGTTCCCATAATAATGCCTATAAAATCCCCGCGGGAATTCTGGGTAGACACTTAAAACCTTTTGAGCTCAATCAAAACGAAAAACAACACAACAACAAAAAAATCAGTAGAAATGAATCAAAAATGGTGAAGTTTAGATTAGCGGCCACTTCAGATAATGACGAAAATTAGTGTACAGATAGAGCTCAGGAAGCTGAGTCAAATGAAACTAGTCTGGACTTGGTTAGGGTTAGGTTTCGAAATGAAATTCCGGGATGGGGCCCTAGGATACACCGTAGTAGACAATGGGTCACACGTTAACCCGTCATAAAGGAAAGCAAAAATGAATGTTTAGAAAACATTCAATTAGATTAGAAATGAACAGTGCACTGTAATTTATTTATTTATTTATTTATTTATTTTGTCGGACTCAAAACATCTCAAAATTACAATTGGTTAATCGAACATATTGCTATCAAACACTCTCTTAAGTATTTCCACTGAGAAAGAAGTCAAGGCGCTCCAGAACATCTGCACTAGGTTGAGAATGGGATTTATAGCAAAGTCCAGGAATTTTTCGTCAGTTACAGTAGATGGATGTGGCTGCTCCGTATGAGCTTCCATACTCTATGGGATTCAGTCAGTATTGAGGGATTTCTGAGTTTAAAAAGAAAAACATTAAATTGGTAGTGGGAAAGAAAGTAGTTGGACTTACCTGTAGTTTAACCAGGATCTATGTGCATGGTTGGAGGGTTTAGACTGGGGAAACAGGTGCAGAACAAACAACAGGAAAAATGCACGTTATATAAACATTTTTAAGTGAGATAAGGGAATAAATTCCTATTTATTGTCTTGGTTTGAAAGGAATAAATGAAAGAATATTTTCTAGATTGGTCAGATTAGCTGATCACATAATGGTTGGGTAATTAATGCAAGATTTTGCATGATTAAATCAAATTATGTGGATTGTAGAGAATTTTAATGTTGCAACTTTAATATTTAAAAAAAAAATGGTAGGTATTGGTTTTTTTATTACTTTTTTTTTTTTTTTTATAGTATTTGAAGGTAAGTTTGAATACATGAATTATATATGAACAATTACACGTAAGCAATAGCAAGTTTGCAAGTAAAAATTTAAAAAAAAAAATTTAAATTTAAAATGAAAAATTTATAATGAAAATGCCATATCTTTGGGACTGTGGAGGGTGAAGTCTGTGAAGTGGATTTATTTTTGCTAAAAGCAGCGGAAATGAGGTTAGTTTGCAAGTTTACTTATTCTTTGAATACTGAAAAATAATTCCGCAAGATTGAAGACTTCTATCAAGATGGAAACGATGGTAGGTTGATATATGAAAAAAAGCAATTGCAAGTTTGCTAAAAATTTAAATTTAAAAATATGAAATTATAAAATTATAAATGAATATGAAAATCATCATATGAAGATAGGAGCAGCGCAAAGAGGTTAGTAATGTTTGTAATGTTTATGTTTGGTGGCCTTATGTAAGGGCAAAAAAATCGCCTGTTGTGTAAAAAGTGAAATGAGTTTGTAAGAGTAACCAAAAGCCAAGCAGCAATTAACCAATGTGGTGAGTGGAGTGAGTGATTGAAAGAAATACTTTGATGGACAAAAAAACAAAGAAATTTCTGTTGGAACTATGTGGTGGAAGTGTGAACTCCTAATGTGTGGAAGAATCTTTAGTGAGGATTTTGTTGCTGATTTTTAAACTACAGGACATTGCTTCAAATGCTGCCAAAGTCAACTGGAAGATGTCTGGATGGTGAAGCGCTGTTAATTCAGGTAGCCATCTTTAATGCTGCAAAAATTGATTGGACTATGCTATGAAATTGAACTGGAAGACTGTGGGGATGGTTTAGCTAATTTTTATATTGTGATCTGTTAATGTTAAGTGAAAACAATCTAGTGTATAATATACAATGGGCGCGGTTGAGGGTAACTGGAAAACTATTGCGATTGTAAGTTTGCAGGCATGTTGGAAGGCTGTGCTTAATAAAGATAATGGAAGACAGCAAGCAAGACACCGGATGAAGAACATCGCTGAGAGCAACTGGTTTCAAGTGTGCAGCAAAAATTAAGGTTAGTTGCATGTTTAATTTTTAATAACTGGTAAATAGAGCAAACTTATCTCGCCATGCATTACTTTTGAGCTAGGCCACTCCACGTATTTCGTTGTTTTATAGAGTGGTTCACGTTGTTGCCGAGAGGTGGCAGTGTTAAATTTTATATAGCTATGGGCTATAGGCACACTGTTAGTGGCCGCTAAATTTTGACACCAGGCGTCGCTAGCTTAGCCGCCATTATTGTGTATTCACAAGGACTTGAAAAAGGAAAATGGTATCCAATATTTATCCAGTTTCAATTCTGCCATTTCCTGCTTTTCACAAGAACTGTAGTCACTTTTGTGTGGTGTTTTGAAAATTTAATACACTGAGAATAGTGCTGTTGAATGCAAAGCTGTTCTTACAGTTGGAATTAGTTTATTTTATATTCTATATTCCATGCGTGAAAGATCTTTTGGTAACCGCTAGCGCACTGTTATTTCAACTGTTGATCAAAGTGACGTCACACACTCTCAAACGTATTTCAGTTTGATCGTGCAGTCGTGTCAGGATAGAATCAGTTTTCCTTTCGACTAGTCAGAATGCTACAATTTTGCCTCTTAATGTTGTAGAAACGGAACAAGAAAATTGCTCTTTTACTTGCTTTTTGTTTAATAATTTTTCTAAAGTCAAAAATTGGAAACAAAAACCGTTAAGTTTTGATCTTTACTAGACAAAACTACTTGATAAAAAAAATTGTAGAGAGAATATGACGTCATATCAACAAAAGCAATTTGCTCTACTTAGTTTGCAAAACTGAAATTGGGAGGGTTAATAAGTGGATGCATAGCCAAATATTAATTAAATTAACCTTCTGACTACTGGCTGAACATACACTATCCTGGCAAGTGACAAATGCAATTATGTTCCACATACGCAGCTAATGGCTTCAGCATTTGCATATTGAAACAAGATTTTCTGTTTCTGATTTTAGAGAAACAAATTTAACTTTCTTGCTCGAGTAAAACTCAGTGCTTGTCCTAAACAAAGCACTTGTTTTATTTCTTTATATTGCCACTGTGTGAAGCCACTCTAAATCAGTCAAATGGCAATCGCCATTTTGAAATATTCTCAGTATAGGTGGCACTTAATTGAAGCGCTTTTACTAAACAGTGTGGATCTCTTGTGAAACTGGTCTAACTTCTTAAGATTTCACCTTGAAAATTACATGAAACATGTATTGTGACAATATTAACGGTCACAAAAATTTCAGACCGATAAAAGTTATTTGAAAAAAAAAAATTGTATTCACATGTGACTTTTGTGACAACTGGTACATAGGCCAGTAAACAGAAGGTTAAGTGCACTCAACATTTTTCCTTATTTGCTATTCAAAGCAGGACAAGGTGTCAATTTGACAAAGGTTGAAGAAAATGACCACTTTGTGTATGTTTCAAATAATTAGTAGGTAACTAGTGTAAGGTTTTTATTTTGCCAGCTTTAATTTTTATATTGCAACAAAAAAATGGGTGTTGGAACCAGACACATAATGAATGCAGTCATTATTCTTATCTCATTTCTATGATATTGTGACTGACTTCCTGCTGTGTTGTCAAAATAGTGGAAAAGATTTTGAATGCACTTGCTGTAAATGAAGAATAAGACTCACTAATAACTGGTGCTCTGCAAATCAGATCTCACAAAGTAACAAATATGTTTGTAAATAATACCAAGCTGAGGAAGATGACAGTTAATTCCATCCTCACAATACAATGGAATTGTCCTATGAGTTATTCATTACATGTAGATTTCAGTGCAACTGTTTCACAGCTGCTAATCAGTGGAAATGTAGCTGACTGTACAACTTGTTTAGAAGTCATAGTCAACCAAGGTAAGTGTGTAAGTTTAAAAAAAAAGCATAACTATCTGAGTTAGGAGCCTGATTAGTGTGAGGTCTGAATTTTAAGGATGTGGTGTTAACAGCTTTTCTGAGACTGTTTGTAATCAGTGTGAACCACAAGCAATAACATTAGGAACACTGCATGAACGATTTTACATGAAATTTTTAGTGTTATAATAGTTGAGGGTACAGTCAGTGACAAAAGTATAAGTTTGCTCTCAAATTTTCCAAAATTTAGGCGTTCCAGAAAAAAATTTCTGTAATAATTGAACATTACCAATTGGAAATGTGATCTGGCCATAGAAGAAATATTTTTCTCATTTAACCATGTTTTTATGACCTTGGTAACATGGCATGGGGTATTATCCTGTTGAAACTTAAAGAATTTTCTTCTTTAAACACTACATTTGAATGTCATTGTTTAATATACTGATGTAGGACAGTGAGTTCAAATGATCATTGACAAATTTGATATCCATGAAATGTTTGGCTGATAATTTACTGCTAGGTTTGGAAATGTTAGGTTGTTCTGGTGCCATCTGTTGCGGACAAGGTAACATTTTGAAGCTAGCGGTAACATTTTAAAAATTATCGGTAAATTATCTGAAAAATACACCTTGTGTTTGAGTAATGGTCACAATTAGGTCAGCACTAATCTTCTTGCCGGATAAGATCACTCGTGCCCTATGGCACTTGTTATTAGGCACTTATTAGGCAAGAAGCTTTGTGCGAGCCTAATTGTTCACTATTAGTCGGTGCGCTTGGTATATTACAACTGATAATTCAACCCAGATTATTATAAAACCTTTGGACATAATCAAGAATTCTCAGGTGATACCAATCATGTCTCCAAGCATCTAAATTGAGTTTTTCTTCTCCAAAAAGATGGCAGAGTCCATCCATACCGAGGACATTGTGATTCTTGCTGTATGAACAATGTAAACAGGAAAACTCCATTGTAACTTATTTTGCCTGCTGCTAGCCACGCTCAAGTCAGTGTGCAACTTTTCCGTCCCAGTTGTGTTTAAGCGCTCCAAAGAGTGGCTCATTTGAAAGTTCCCAATATTACAGGAATAGTTTTCTAAAGTGGCTTATTACAAAGCAACTCTAGATTTTCTGAAATTTTAGTTTCAAATATGACATGTAATGACAGAAGTTCAGATACATGTGGCATATTGTGCAAGTTTATTTTTTTTAATTATTTTGCTTTTTGATGCAATTTGAGTTTAGTACTCTTTTGTTGTGCTGCAGTTTTTTTGTTTCCATGAAAACTATGGAACAAATAATTACAGAGCATTCAAAATTTGGGAGTAATGAATCATTGAATCAATGAATCATTGTTGTTTGGTACGATTTGAATCGGACAATTTTTGGTTACAATATTAGAAAATTCAGGGTGAACCTATACTTTGGTCACATGGTAATTTGGGTGTGGTTACATTAGGTGGACCTGAGCGTAAAAGAAGGGCACTGAGATGAAGTACTAAGTTGATTATGCCAAATAGATAAGATTATATCCTGGAAAAACAAAAAGATAAATTTAGGCTATTTTTTTTACAAATGTCCAGCCCAATATTTCACTTGAAACCCCAAAAATCTAAAATTGTTTATTGCATACAAGTGAATAGTGCCATTATACCTGCTATGATTTCTAAAAATTATTTTTTGTCCACTAGAAAAGGCGACATACAGGGCCGGATAAACCATAGGCATGGTAGGCAACCGCCAATGGGACCCGCTCCTTTTAGGTGCCCCGCACTTTTTAGGGGCCCATGCACGAGAAAACTCCAGAAACGAAGATTTCTGCAAGTTAATTTGCAAGGGAGGGCCCCAAAGAGTTTAATCTGACCCTGGCGACATACTGCAGGTTGTTGTTTAAGTAGGACTGCCAGCTTTCAAGTTGCCCTCACTTAAGATACATTTATCAATATTTTAAAAAATTGGCTAAAAATTGAAAAGTGTGACTTGAAACTGAGAAAACGTTCCACTTTCCTACCGGAATTCAATACCTTTAAAATAATGAGTGAAGAAATCAAGTATGGTCACTATCAGGTTTCTGATTCTGAGGTCCATTGTAATTACATTTGAGCCTACCTTTTAACATACTGCATTGAGATAGTGAGCTCATGTGACCACTGACAAACTTGATGTCTAGGAAATCTTTAGCTGATAATTCCATCCATTTAAATTTTCTTATCGGTCAGATGGCACTGAAAACGGGGATTACTTTCTTACAACTGCTACATCCTGAGTCTCTAGGCGAAAACTGGAGAAGTGGCAGCCCTAGTTCTACTTTACTGCTTTTCATGTTTTACCACTTTTCAAAGTAGTTAATGAAGTCAATGTGCTGGTTAGGTTTTACATGAAACTAACACCATTTCCTGTTTTAAGAATTGGTAAAACAAGGAAATCAGTAAAGTTAAATAATACTGAGTGCAACTAGTGGGCCACTACCTATTCCGCGTGTCCCGTTTCTGCCCTGTCTCGATTCCGCGGTCCCATTTTTACGGGTCCCGTTTCCGTGCCGTCCTAATTTCGCACGTCCTGTTTCTGCCCGTCCTGATTCCGCACTGGTTTTAAAATTAATTCCCGGGTCCCATTTTTGTTTTAATGATAATTGGTATAAATTTAATTTAATTTAATGTAATTTAAATACTTCTGGTCTCATTTCCATGCCATGCCATAACATAATTTCAAATTGTGGAACCAATTCTAGTTTTGGAATATGCTTTATTTCAGAGGTAAAAATGCTAATTAAAAATTCTGGTCAGGTGCTTTCGCTTCTTGACCACTCGCCTACAAACATGGCACTTAAGTAGCACATCCACTTCTACTGCCTGCTTGAGGCAAACAACGCAAGCCATGTGACCGCAATGGAATATCACATTGCAATCCTGCGTGCTGCAATCAGACATGGGAACGCAATACTGGCCGGCGCGGAATTGGGACCGCAATGCCAATTGGCGGGATAGAGACCGGCACGGAGATGGGACCCCTTTCGCTCCGCCTTAACACGGCCCTGGTGGTGCCCCTTTTCCCATGATGTACTAAGCATGTGCTTATATTGTTTAATGGTTAACCAGTCCTGGAAGCAGTGGCAGATGTTCTTGCTGTATAAAGTGTCTGAATCTGACAAGGAAGAGTAACAATACTGGGATTCCTAGTACCAACTATGTCCGTTACTGCGTTCAAATGGGAACAGGTGATCAGTTCGGTAGTTCTGACTCGTCCAAAATGAAAATGGAGGGCTTGGACGATAATTAAGCGGCTTGAGTTAGCGAAAGATGCGAATTCCTGCGGTTTTTTCGTGCTGCCGTGACAAATTTCGTAAATTACGCACCACGGAAAATCTGTACTAATACTGCGTGAGAGTGAGGTTGTTTAATTACAAGTCTACGTTGCTAGTTTCCAGCTAGATGTTGATTGATTCGGAACGCATTGAAATGCATTTTTCTTAGTTCTGGAAGAGATTTTCTTATCAGACTTTAATTAAAAATTTTAATGATTTTTGGCGACTAGATAAACCGGACCTGTGAAATTTTGCTGTTTCGCAGTATTTATACAGAGAAATTAGTCATTAC
Organism: Strigamia crassipes; assembly: GCA_034683725.1. Lineage (NCBI taxonomy): Eukaryota > Metazoa > Arthropoda > Chilopoda > Geophilomorpha > Linotaeniidae > Strigamia > Strigamia crassipes. The sequence goes on from JAQFXT010000159.1 coordinate 64,437, forward strand.
AGTACGTAAGAACTTGCGGGAATTAGTGTTTTTTGCTTCGTAGCTGATTTCATTGTTGTGTCGAGGTTCTTGTGCGGCCATTTTGGATCTTGTCGAGTTCCTTTATTTGCTTGTTTTTGTAGTTTTAGTTTATGCTACTGAAAGTGCATGGCAAATTCTTAATATAATGTGTACTTCAAAATATATAGCAATTATCAGCATGGTGCCCCGTTTCTATGATGCCTTAAGCACGTACTTATATTGTTTAATGGTTAATCCGTCCCTGATTGGTGCTCGTGGTCAGGTGATCACTAAACTAATGCAGTCGCTACCTCAAGTGTGTGACACAAACAATTAAGCTTGCTTTGCTTTACTGTATAGACGTTTAAGTGGGTTGTTATACTAAACGTGGAAATGACAATTCCGCGACCATTCATCTGCGTTTCTTCATGTTTTGTTTCAGTGATTTTGGGACTGTTCAATTGCGGATAAGCAATTCCGCGACTGCTCATGCGGGATAATAGTCATTCTGTGGTATTTCAGGTTTAATTGTTATGCTATTTTGTTTCAACTTATTTTATTTAAGTAAACTCTAAATGTACACATTCAGAGTGTGCTCTATTAGCTCTCTGCATTGGGGGCGGTGTGGAACAAAGTTGGCATTGTTATTCTCCTTTTGCAGCAGTTTTTCAATGCATGCTGTGCAATATTTCAGGTGTCTACAAGGGAAAAAAATACATTTTTCTCGGCTGTCAAGCAAATTATGCATATTGAATCGTCAATTTCCAATGAGCGGTCAATCTCCTGCTCAAATTCTTCCACCACCAGTGCAACTTCTTCTAACATCGGTTCTGCTTCTGAAAGCAGACTAAATTGGCAGCCATGTTTCTAGTCAGATGGAGACAAGCAGTTTTAATGTGTTATTTAAAATGTTGTTTAGTTTAAATTACTTTCTGAATGTGCCTGTTAGTTACACCTTTTTTAAAGAGAGATTCTTTAATGGTCTTACTTCTGCCCCTAATTTGTGGTTGAAAAAATAAAACGGTCTGGTCTTTGAGGAGTCACGAGCCAAGAGTCGAACCTAGATCTCTCGTTTACCGGATCAGTGCTCTCTCAGAGTTCGGGCCTTTTCGTTTTTTCAACCCAAAATGACAAAAAGGGGTAAGATCATTAAGGAATCTTTCTAAAGTTAACTGAAGGTTCTGCATTAAGAGAGTTTATATACCGTATTTCTTCGATTAAAGGTTGCGGCTTATATTTGCAAAAGCAATTTTTTGCCACGACCTATAATCGAGGGCGACTTTAATTGAGAACGTCGAATTCTACGTAACATTTTGTCGTATAAACGTTCCCATTTATGTCGTGACAACGTTTTGTTTGATTGTCGTCACAACGTAATGTTAGGTATTACGTCGTAATTACGTCCTCTAACATTAGAAAATCCACTTTTAGGCAGAAAACCTACAAGTTCAACTGCAGAATACAAATACAAATTGCTCTCGAATATTAGCCGCGGCTTGTATTCGAGGGCGACTTGTATTCCAAGTGTTCATATTTTGCCACTTTAAATCGACGAAATACGGTACTAGTTATACCTGCGTAGTCAACTCAAATTTTGGTTTATTTGAATTGTTCCCCTTTGCAAATCATGTGCCAACGGCCATTTATATTAGTACTTGCCAAAGACAGATAGCTACACCTCTGTCCGCAGGAACAACAGAATTGGTTAATCTTCTTTAATGCTATAATCCAAGAGTCCTCAAACTTTTTAACAATATGACACACTTCATCTCTGGCACATTTAATTTTTTCAGTAATATTTAATAATTTGCTAGAAAAAGTCATCTCATAAATATATTAATATGTTTTTTCCCTTATCAATTTTTGCCACTGCACTCACAGAAATTGGTCGCCATCCACCAAAAAATCTGCTTCGGACCCACCAGTTTGATAACCGCTGCTACAATCCATCATAAGCAGGACGTCACTTTTTCATAATAGTAAAATTGTTTGGTTTATTGGGTTATAGAATCAGGGCCGGCTACAAGGGGGGTGCAGTGGGTGCAAGACACCCGGGCCCTAGTTTGTGCATGGGGCCCTGGAAAAATAAAACAAAAAAAATTAGAATGATAAAAACAGAAAAACGAAATGAAATCACTCAATAATTCAACAAATAGGAGACCCACAATTTTTTTTGCACCTGGGCCTCATCTTGGAGAAGGCCGGCCCAGTGTGGGCACGTGGTGCAGTGGACACGAGTCTACCAATTATGTTTTGTGGGTCTTTTTGATAATTTAATAGGTCATTTTCAATGGCTGAATAAGAATTGTTGGAATTTGAGGGCCCGTGAATACTGGCCACTCACAGGCTCATTCTTTTCTTGCTGTGCCGCTGGGGTTATGGGACATTCAAATCGAATACAGCTTAGCATACAAATTTTTTGTGTCCGTTCATTATTTTGACGGCCATTACTTCGACAAACAGGAAAAAGTGGTCATTATTTTAACAAAATCGCAAAAGAATTTATTTTGATTTTGGGGATTGTTTTTCCGACAGTCATTATTTCGACGGTATGGTCTTTTGGCGTTCACGGCCGAAACGTCGTAGAGACGTGTCGTCGAAGTAACGATATGTCGGAATAACATACGCATGATGTTCACAAATAACGTACGCGTGCCGATGTACTCAATTTTCAGCAATTAATAGGGTTACCAATTCCTGATTTGTCCAAAAGCGTACAAATAAAAATAGACAAACAATGTAAGGGGTGGTGACAAAATGCGCCCTCCTCCCCCCCCCTCCTCAGGCGATTTTTTTGGGGGTTTTAGACAGTCGTGCATCATCTAAGCGTAATTTACATCACACGGCACGTGCCACATCTGACGTCGTTAATCACATGACACGAAATTTGTACGTTTTTATCTTTATTTTGTCGACGATAGAGGCTTGGTGTACAAAAAGTGTACATTATTAAAAAAAAAAATTAAAACGCGTGTGTACAGCGTACACATCAATATTTCAGTACCGAAACGCATATTGTATGCTCCAAAAGCGTACAGTTGGCAACACTAGCGCTTAAGCAAACTATAAATTGTCCACTCCTGAGCAAAATGTTAAAATGTCTTCGGGATCCCTTACATCGAGGGCTCTTGTACCCATTTTATACCACGCTAAATAGTAGTTACTTCACTGTTTATAGGGCGAGATTTACTGTATGTATAGGGCATAGAGCCTGGGGGGGGACACAAAGGAAATGGGGGGAACAATTGCTGTAAATTTTGTTTATGAATTTCTAAATCACACATTAAATCTTTAAATCACACATTAAATCTTTAAATCACACATTAAATCTTTAAATCACACATTAAAT